>JAPMAE010004581.1:1553-13208 GCA_036584705.1 Rhyacophila sp. 25_7
TGATCTAGTTTTTTTACGTAGTAAAATCAGAATAAATCAATAATTTTATGAAAGTATGCAAAATTATAAAAACGAGTTGTAGTTAATAAGCCATTTGGAGAAAAATATATTTATATCCGATTATTTTAAAGTATTATAAAAGACTGAAGAGATAAAAAATTAATATAATAACATTACTTTTAGGGCAGTTTTGATTGAAAATAATTACAATAGGGAGGCTCATTATCTAGAGTATAAAACAGAACATTAAGATTCTTCCTCAACACCTTCTTGTAACTGTCCACCTGCCCACTCACCTGCGGAATAACTATGGAGCATATAATACATGTGAAACAAATTCTATTTTTTCACATGAACAGAAAATTATTGCTTGCTTTTATCAATTAAATTATTCATACGAAATTAAATTCTCTTAATTTTGAAATTATCATATAATTTATGATGTTTTAATTTATTCTACTTTATAAATTCACAAGCAATGGGAGGAGTAATCACGAAATATTATGAACAACAATTACAGCAGTATTATGACATGATATGATTTTTCATGAGTTTCATCTTTTAGAGCAGGTGGAAGTATTTTTTTTTTTATTTAAAAAATATATGTTGTATTTTGGAGCATCATCGTTTATCAACCTGGAAGTCGTAATACGGTATAAGGAAAGTTGCAATGTGTCCAAAAAATAAAACCCATTTACAAAAAATTCTTTCATTATTATAATCAATTGTTACATGTGAGGCATGTGTTTTCAAAGTGAACTTATTCTATTTCAAAAATTTTGTTGCAAATGCCAAAAACTGTCTACGGTGTCGAGATTAGATATTTTTTTGTTATATCCATTTGTAGTATAAAATACGATTTAGAATATAGATACGAAAAAAGTATGTAATATCGACACTGTAAACGGGTTTTTGGCATTTCTCACAAATTTGTTGAAGTGGAATAAGTTCACTTTGAAACTACACGCCTCATATATTACAAAGTTTGAAGTTGTATCTTTGTCGGTATTTGTGACAAAAGTGAACACATTCTTTGTCACGTTAGTAATGTAAATCTTTGATGAACGTTAAAGTATTGTAGTTACGGGGTCACAAGGTTTTTTACTTAATTTTTTGGCTGTTTAGGGAGTCGCGACACTAAAAATGTTAAGAAACAGTGCACTTGATGATTTGACTTAACATGTAAAGTAATTTTATTTTTCAGTATTAAAATAATATAATCTTCATGTGCTGGCAATTGACAACAAATAATGTAGGATACAAATACAATGCTTATTTTTAGCATGGTAAAATACGTGTTTTGAAGTAGTATTATTTTAAATATTATACTAAACCTTAACAGTCTAACTTAAGCTAGGTACATCTCACAATGCACAAGAAATGTGAAAAAATAAAACAAGAACAAAGAAAATATCAATAAGTTTTTAATGAAAAAATAGTAGTACATATATAACCTGTCGTAGGCGTGGAGTATTGAAATACCCATGATATAAGAGTAACATCATGATCTTTTAAAAGGCCATGCATAAAACTTTAATAAAATATAAAATATTTTTTATTTATGTGTGATAACCCTTTTCTAGTTAAAATATCTTTCGAGTAAAATGTAAATTATCGGAGTAATTTACTTTAAGATCCCATTATTTATTCGCTCTCTTCTAGTACAATATAATATCATGCAACAAGTCACAAAAGAGAGTAATTAATTATCAATTTAAATATTGTCTGCATTTAAACAAGATTGTCAAAGTTTCAATACGTTGAATTACTGTTTTGTTACTTTTGTAAAAGTATTTGAAACTCACAGCAAATAACGATAATGTCACAAGCATGTAAACTAAGAAATAAAATTTAGTTATGAATGGTTGGTCATACACTGAAATAGATATTTTTTTATTGTATATCTTTAATAAGTCGCTTTTGGGGACTGTGGTGCCATATCATCGATGTTCTTTGGCCATCATATTCTACGTCTTAAAATATACACATTTTTGAATAATAGTTACTATGAGAAAACTTTATATTATCTCTTTTTATAATAAATATTCGCAGAGTATTTGTAAGAGGAATAATTCCCTTTTCAAGCAATATAAATTCCAGTACACAAATTACACAAATATCACCCAGAACCGATGTGACCTATATTAGATAAAAGCATGAAATTATTTATAAAAATATTCATAAAGTTTTTCTTTATTTTGAAATGTAAAGGTGCCCCTAGACGATCAATAATATCATCATTAATATTGCACAATATATTGCGGCGATCACCCGCACGCCGCATTAAAATTGTGCAACACGCAATCTATTATTGACCCCTCTGCAGTCAACATGTGGAATAGTGATGAAGCAAGCTGTGTGACTATTGCATTAGTGATGGCTTTAAAGAAGGAGGAAAGAAAGCGTAGATGGTCAATATTATTGTGCAATATCAATTATTCAGCGATATATTGATTATAATATTGATCCTCTAGAGGCCACTTTACGTTGTATTGTTTAATAGTTAAGGTACATGATTAAAGCTTGTAACCAGTAATTCCAAAAGCTTGTTCATATTTGAATTTTAAAAGTAATTAACTATCATTATAGTATTATAAACAGTATAGTAATTTCATTTTCAAAAAGAAATGTCGATATTTAATTTTACAAAAAAATAGTTAACAACCAGTACTGGAATATTTTTTTATAAATGTATGTTTACAATATAAAAACGAAATGTTTTTAAATGTGAACAGGTAGTGAATTTTTAAACAAATATGCTATTTTAAAAAACACAGATTTATTTTTGATGTTTGCTCTAATATATCTTCCAAAGTTTTTTAATATAACCCATTTAAAAGAAAGAACGTAAAAAAGTCAACTAATCATAGAACAGTTAACATATTATATAAATATGTATGGCAAATGACTAAGAGCAAAATACTTGGAAAAATCGAGCGGCACCGGGCTTAAAGCGAATCGCCCATAGAAATGCAAAAATGCAAAGTACGCCTATGAGATACCTCAAACAGAATTCGTACTCGATGATGTTATATTATTTCACATTGTCGAAGCGTTCCTTATCACATAATACAGACAATAAATTCATACTAAACTTAAATACTATAAGATATAAAAATTCTCTTGACTTTCAATATTTTAGTGCATGCACATCATCTACACAAATAATGTTACTATATTGTTGTACCTTTTAGGATTTTTATTTTTAAATTTGCCTACTATAAACGTAGTATATACATTTTATGCGAAATTTGTATTTTACCATAAAGAAATTAAATATGTTTTTGAGGCCATGAAAAAGGAGGAAAGTTCAACAATCACTGACAAAAGTCGGCGAATCGCCATCACAACCACGTATCTACATATTTCGGCGAAACGTTTCAATATCGTTGATTTATGTTTCATGTTTTACATAAATTGTAAACGTTTGAGTGATTTTTATGGGCCGGCCATTTGTAGCTCAAACACGCGACCTGGTAAAAGTTTTTTAAGTGGAATATATTCAATTTGTCTGAATTAGATACATCTATTAAAAGCACCACGTTCTAAGGCGTTTTCATAAATATGTATTTCATAAAATTACATGGTTATATCAACATGCGGTTTTTTATTAAAAAAAAAAAATTCCATACTTTAAAATAGTTTTGATTTGTTTAATACGAAACAAGTGTACTTACATATTTGAAGACTTTTTCACAACGATCAAAGCAATATAAACACATTCTACTCTAATATATTATTCAACAATATTTGTATTTATAAAACTAAACAGCAGAATATTCTTTTGACCTAGCAGTGCACATGAAGTTAAGTTTTATATAATCTTTTTCTTAAACAAAACACCAATATTTTCTAGATTACATTGATTACACTATTCTCTGATTACATTGATTTATGAATGAATGAAGCAACAATACTAAACAGCCTAGTGTTACTTAATAAAATTATTGTAAAAATATCTAAGGCGGAAGTAAAATGTGTTTGAAAATGAAGCTTTAAATACTTGGGGGTGCACATAACGGTAGATGGTATTTCCCAAAGAGAGCTCGCTATCCGAATAAGATTCGCTAGAGTAACCTTCAACTCCATATAAAATGTCTGATAGTCACAGCTGTACTGTCAAAATCAAATGCCACCTACTATACAACGCTTGCATACTGACAGCATTGCTTTATGGTATGAGTAGCGAATCATGGCTCATTACAAAGTCTTAAAATAATCATTTGTTAAGTTTCATCTGCGGTAAATTATGGGAGCACGGCGGTATTGCTTTACGCGGAATAAGGTGACAAGGGAACAAGCTATGCAAGTTTTTATCACATCCAAACTAAAAATAAGACTTTTGGGTTGACTTGGCCACATCCTGGGAATGCTTGAATTGCATCTCAATTGGCTATGCCTCTTATTCAGGCAAAACGAGTTCCGTCATCCCGGAAGGCCGCTGAAACCATTCAAAGTAGATTATATTCAGTAGAGTTATCGGGCGGTTTGTCGTCCTCATAAGTGTGTGAATAGTGCATCTGACTCACAAATTGGAGATCAATGGTTCTAATCAGAGAACTGGCAAAAATTTCACAGATTTTTTCATGTGCATTTGAAACTAGAACATCGACAAAGTTGGTTGAGCTAATAGCTGATAATTATTCTCAAATATAACTCGTAAAAAACCTCTTGAAGCAATCTTCACATTGTGGAGACATTGACATAAGTCTCGTATTTACACACCTTGGGTCCTACCATGCACCACGAAGCACTGCAAGGGGAAAAGGGCCCGAGATGTCACAAGCGGGCGCAGCCATACAAGGCCAAGGCGGACGGGACGGCCTAAACTAGCGGGTTTACACCGCAACGTTAATCGAGTTTACAACCCAACGTTCATCGCATCGCATATTCATCATCGGACATCACATTGTAGAGATCCATATGCTTTGTTTCGGAGCGGATATGGTTAAAAGAAAGAAGAGTCACAAGATACTGGTAAGACATAAAAGAATTCAAAGAAGGCTAGCCTAAGGACGCATGGAGGCAACATGTGGTTTCTACATGCTTCGGTTAAGGGGCGCGACATGATTTAAGATAAAGAAAATTACGTTTAAAATATTTACTACGTACGTGTGTTTAAACAAGTTTTACCGTTCAATTTGTCCAAAGATTTATCCGATTTTGCAAAAAATAATCTATATGATTTGATTTTTATTACTTCGAAATTTGTTTCACCGTAATTTAACCTGTATATTATAGAATCTATATTAATTAAATACTTTGGTAGAAAATTTTGTAAAATATAAAATAAAGTTTATCCATATTCTTAATTTTTATCTACATTATTCATTCAGGCTTCTTCATTGTTCGTAGACTGTAGACAATAGTATACTCTCTGACTTCGACAAGTCATCAATTAATTCGATCGATCCGACCATCCTTCCGGATTATCTATGGTGTGATTCATTCACGTTTCTATTATTCGCTCATTTTCTCTCCAGAATCAAACTTTATCTGCCATTATTCAAGATACCTTTTTTGAATATCTTGTTTTAACCATAAACTGTTAAACGCATGAATATTAATTATTGTGTTCAATTATAATTGGAAGTTTATTCAAGATGCAGCAGAATCGATAAACTAGTCTTCAGGAGTTATAAAAAGTAATGGAGGTATACAAAGAATTTTTTTCAGTGCATACCATTTATATTCTTTAAGTTTGGAAATAATCTCCTCAAGATGGTGGCTCTTAGTGTTAACACACTGTTGGCAACGATCTCTGAAGTTTTGTATAGCTCGTTCACACATATCGCGCGGTATAGCATTTACTTCTTCAATAATCTGCTCCCTTAGCATTGGTAGGGTGTGAAGGCGACGTTTTAATATATTTTTCTTGCGATATCTCCAAAGAAAGAAATTAAAAATGCTCAATCGCGTGTTTGCATAAAAAAACGTCATTGTTTTGTGGAACGTTGAATTGTCACTGAAAATCTCATTGCGTCGCAATTACAGATTGGTTGTTTTCAAACTATGCGCGCATTACAAAGCCCTGATGTAGTCTGGTCCAATTCATATTGGCTACTGAAATGAGGTCACTGGCAAAACAGAGAGAGACCACGTACACCAACGTGGACATAAGAGTATGATAGCTTATAAATCAAAGTAATATGTTGGAATTTTAGATATTGCTATATCTGACGCACCATATTATTCTGATACATGTGTTGTTTCTTCTTTTAACCATATCCGCCCCGAAACGAAGCAAATGAATCTCCATCATATGAAGATTGTTTTGACATTTTTTTACGAGTAATAATTACCGATAATTGGCTCGTTTCGGGTTCGTGTCTTGGCTACAATATAAATGAATAAACATTTGGAAAAAATTGCAACCAACAAGGGTCTTCTCGAACCCGTGACTTACACTTGCTAAGCGTATGCGCTATCCACTACCCTAACGAGGGTGATAATGTATTGTTTAATTGAAGCGTATTGTTTGTTTAACTGTTGAGTAATAAGGCATTTTTTGACGTTGCTTATTTTAACTTTACTCTTTTATCGCTATTTGGTGTATACAGCCAAAAAACTAACGGAAATTATTACAACGATAATAAAAAATAACATGTTATATAAATACTGTCTACAACCTCTTTTGAAAAGATTTCTGACCCCTACATACGAACAGTACGCCGTTCACTTTTAAGTAAAATACTTCCAAGATAGCGATGATTCAAATTTAGAACAGTGAAGTGAATTGAAATGTTTACTGGACCGAATCTCTTTTGGATGAAATATATCTTTTCCTTAGTTAAACTAAAAAAATACAGTGACATGTAGAATCGACTGTACAACGTAACGCATTTAAAATTGATTATAGGAAACGCTTTATATAATGCTTTTCTTTATTTTTATTATCAATGGAATAGACCAAACGAATATATCAATTATTTAAGCCACGTCATTTTGATTGTCAATGTTTGATACCAATTCGTTATACTAAATGAACAATTGTTAATATTTTTCATACATGAGGTATTATTTAGTAAACGGTGTAAGTACTGCTTTTTTCTGCAAAAATATCACTTTTTTCTGTTATATACCAAACGATCTACGTCCAATACTAGTAAGCTAAGTAACTTATATGCGGGTACTCTATTAGGTATAAAAGTCTCAACAAATATGGTAAAATCTTATTCAAGTTCAGTCAATTAGTTTTTTTACCTACTCCTTACTAACCGGACACAATTGTGAAAAAGAATAGAATAAAATTCGTCTGCATCGGTCATTTCTACGCATATATCAGTGTATGCTATTTTTTTTGCAAACGGAGTATACATATATATATATAATGTAACGAATACAATGACAGTTGTTTACTAATTAATTACTGAATTAACGGTCGTTCATAAAATAGGTAACGGTTTTTTATGGGTTTAACGCCCCCTGCCCCCCTCCCTCCTTCATGTAACATCATCGTAACTTTCTGCATTAAATAGGAATGCAATTTACAATCAACTCTTCCTCCAATTTTTGAGAGGAATTTTTTTTATGTAACAACAAAAATTAACCAACCCTCCTCTTTGTAACATCATGTAGGCGTTGGTGGTCACCTTTCCTTCTCCCTTAACTGCGGTACGTGATTTATGGACGACCCCTCATTGAATCAATCTCTAAGGTCTTCCCAAATATTTAAAGATTTTAAAGATATGTAATTTTTATTGGTGCAGGATTCAAACTAGCAAATTTTTGATAACTAAGTTGATGCACTATTTTATGAACCATCGCAGGAAAGAAAATCGTAAATATATTTAATCTAACGCTGCGTTTTATTGTCTCAAAATAAACTTTTGGTTTGACGTGAAGTGATAATCTGATAAGATCACCAGTTAATGCTTAAGCCTAAAACATTAAATGATTATGTAACATAAATATAAATATGGTATTTTATTTGGATATAATAATGAAAAAAATGATATAAATCACTGACATTCTATCAGTGTTTCTTGTAATAAAACTGAATTTCTATTTTCCGTCGAAAATATTGCCAATAGCATACTTTTTCTACCATAAACATGTCTGGAAATATATTTTTTGCAAAGTCTTTTTTTAAACCACAATTGTAAAGAATAAACAAACTTTGAACCTAATGTAAGTTTATAAAAATTGCGGAGCGAACGGCGAACGACGTGTCGAGAAAACTGATAAAACTTTTAGTTTGTTGATACAAATTGCTCTTTTTCACAAAGCCTGAAAACGTTTTGTTTTACTTAAAAAAACTTTTATTAACATTTTTACATTGGCTTCTTTAATGCCATTTATTAAACGTTCTTGTTTATTTGAAATGTCTTTTTTTCATTAAACGTCTGCCTTTAAACGTTACTCGTAAGAATCTTATATAGTATTATATATAAACATAAATCTGCAAACGTCACAAAAATAACGAGACTCAAGACATTTTATCATCCAAACTCTATGCATGTTATATATCATGAGATTGTTTTTGTAATATTTGAATAAATATTCTTTTTAAAATAAATATCGCATACTTTATAATATCTAGCTGTCAATGGTAAATATACTGTTATTAAAAAAAATAATGCCCACAAGTAATAATTCCTCTTTTTTTCTTTTCTTATAACCATATCCACTGCAAAACGAAGCATATGGATCTTCACAATGTGAAGAGTGTTTTTAGATTTTTTTACGAGTTGTAATTGTCAATTATTAGCTCAACTATTAAGGGTTCTTGTCCTGGCTACAATAAAAATGAATAAAGATTTGAAAAATTTTCCAACCAGCCCGCGGTTTGAAGCCGCGACCATCGCATGCTAAGTATCTGCACTACCAACCAGCCTAATTAGGAGACTAATTGACGAAAGAAGTAATTATTATATCAAGAAATCCTATTATTTATGCTACAAAACAATGGTTCATAATAGGATGTGTTGATAGGTTAATCCACATTTAAAAAGACTTTAATATTTTAGTTCTTAGAAACTATCACCTGTAGATTATGTAGATGGAGCGTGAGCTTGAAAATAAATTTTGTCATTGAAACATTGCTTTTTTCCAAACCACTATTTTGATGTCTATAGTTATGTATGGACGTGAACTTGAAGCCTAACAGTGAAACAAGAAAAAGCCTTTTATGTGTGTTGAAAATAAAATATTTTGGGGAATATTTGGACCAATTAAAGATAAGTGAAGATTTTAAATTTGGAATTTAAAGCTAAGAGTACTCAGGTGAGCTGATTATGTTTACAGTAAACTGTAAACGACTGGAGTGATGGAGCTATATGCAAAAAATCTGGAAGGCGATTGTGCAGTCGATGGTTGACTTCAATGCGTCATATTAATAAATAATACAATTTTTATCTAAGTATAATTGACGTATCGTTTATATAGCTTTTGAAAGTTTCAAAATATTGAAAGCTTTCATAAATAGCATTGCACTAACCCTGTTGATATCGTAACGTTTCAGCGTAAAACATGAACAATCTAATATTATTCTGAATGATGCATTGCTGAAGACATTAATGGAGAAGCCGTCTACAACAGTGGTTGTGAACATTTTCGGCAATAACCAATAATATTTTAATACATTTTTATTTACTGCTGATGAAAATAATTAAGAATAGAAAAAATCAATTGAATATGTTTTTTTTTATATAATATACGCTTACAAAGTCACTGTGTTGCTCTATGGAAGCAAATTATTGCACCTTACAAACTCTTAAAATCATCGTATACTGAACCTTGAAAATAGATAAATACTAAATTTAGTTGTATTATATAAAAAATGATTGAACTTGAGTAAACAATACCACGAGAATGTCTGAATTGATACAATGTACCGAAAGTACCACTTTTTATGCCAACCGGGTTCTATCGTCTAGGAAGGTCATTGAATACTATCTATCGCCGACTATTGGTTGACATGGCATGATAGGATGCAAGAAAAGTAATCAGATTCGGAGACTCATAGAGCCAATATTTAGTCTCCATATGGTCCAGTTTATGAGCGTGATATGATTGAAATTTGATTGAGATCAAGTGAAAAACTGAAGTTTCTGATTACTACATTTTAGTGGGTCACGTGTAAACGAAATAAATAAAATTGCACTTCGATAAAAAATACTTAATTGACAATAGTATAATCGATATTATTTGTACATTATAATTCAATTTTTTTAAACTTCTATTTTTTTAAATAATTTCTCAAAAGTAAAACGTGTTCATCTGCATAAAACAAATTAAGAGAAAATCAGGCTATCAGAACATTTTCGTAAAACGTAGTGGAAAATACTCTCCCCTTGGAAGTTATAAATTGAGTATTTTGACTTAATACACGTGATAAGACGCATTTTTAAACAATTATATAAGGTAAATAATTTGTAGATATTTACTCGCACAGAGGGTTGCTACAATATAAAAAAAAAAGGTATGAATAGTCAAATAGTCTCAAACACGGCTCAAATAGCACTATATTATTTGACACGTATTATGGTTAGCAATCACTGATAAATACTGGAAGCGAAATAAAAATTGACGTGCATTCCGTTAGCAGCATTTTCGCACTAATACGAAAATGCATTATGACATTTCCTTTCGCAGGAAAAGTCTCAAGTCTCGAGCGCCACTTTCAACTGATTCGCTGGAATTATTTTACTTCTAATGCATGATCTATGGTTCATTTTATATAATATAATGATTGATCACTTAAAATATTTTCATTCCTTTGGATTTATATTGGAATACGACTCTGTCCATTTTTTTATGAAGCAGGGGTCATCAAACAAATTGAGAAACGAGCCAGATTAAAATATATAAAAATATCTGCCCAGTTAAAAACGATAATATTGGAATCATTAGAACATATACATTTATATAAATGTCAATTAAAATGGATATCTGAATATAATTGTGTATTATTTGTCGCCCTCGTTAGGCCAGTGGATAGCGCGTACGCTTAGCAATCGGAGGCACGGGTTTACGTAAGCCAATAATTGACAAATATTACTCGTAAAATAACTGTCAAAATAATCTTCACATTATGGAGATCCATATGCTTCGTTTTGGAGCGTATATGGTTAAAAGAAAAACAAGAATGTAATAATTATATTGATATATATATATATATATTTAATAACAACTTCCAACAATAGTTACTCCATAAATAATTGCTTAGCACCAAGTTTTCGCCACGAGAGTCAATATTTTTCTAGCTTAAAAGCTTTATTTATTTATAACTTTTAAAAGCTCTATTATTCCTCTATCTTATCTTTCAGAAAAAAATATGTAAACAAAATTCTCACGGAGTTAAAAATAATATCTGCAACTCATCTTTCGCGATTTTTATTATGAGAACGTTGAACCGAAATATTTTTAACCTATTATTCACCTGGGTACAGCTTTACAAATATATATTGTAACCGATGCCATTTTGTCTTCATAGACATGACTTACGAGTAGGTGTTACTTAAGTAACCACTTAAAATGTAGTACTTACTCGCATGTTAACAAATATAGCAGCACGGTTGCAATTGCCTTTTATATTGTCAAGTTTGAAAGCATATTTATAATAATGATACGAAAATATATTATATAATTATAATTAAGTAAATTGATAACATTGTCAATTGGTTAAGTCAGTGCTCCGCAACCGATGTGTTT
>JAPMAE010004593.1:0-12342 GCA_036584705.1 Rhyacophila sp. 25_7
ACTTTAACGTTAATTACATAAAGTTGCCTTTGTTTAATATAAAAAGACTGTATAAGGCTCTTAGCGTTCTTATCACAAGAAAAATTATAACATTTGAACATTAAGTTTTAAATAAACATATCCTTTGTGATTTTCCAAGAAAAAAAAACGTTATTTGGTTCTCCTGTAAAGTTACTTTTTTGTAGATAGCGTTGTTTGACTTTGAGCCGTCGAATACTTAAAAGACCAGAACAGACATCTGTTACGACATTTTTATCTGGATGGAGTCCACTTCAGTATGGTTTAAGCCGTTAGTTAAAAATATAGTAACCAAAAACTATAAAAAATATGTTACTATTTCAATATAATGGCTTTCCGTTAAATAAAAAAATGTAAGATTCCATACACATGCCGAGATGGAGCATACGGAATCTCCATAGCGTGAAAATTTTCTTACCATTTATTTTTTTACGAGTAATAGTTGTGAAATGAATAAACGTTTGTAGAATTTTGTTACCAGCACGGGCATTAAACCCGTGATCCCCGTTTGCTAGTTGTACGCTCTATCCATTAGCCTACTAACGAGAGTGACAACAAATGTTAAGAAAATCTTCACGTTATGAAGATCCCATATGCTCCATTTCGGAGCGTATATGGGGATTAATAATTGATAGTAAATAAAAATATTATTTAGTTTTTATTGTGGAAATTCCATTGTTTCACATATAATCCTCTACAGAAACTACAATCTTAATCCTCAATATGTTGTTGTTATTATTTGGGGTTCTTAAATAAATAATACACAAATAATTTATCTCTTGATTATATCATTAAGATAATATAAGTCAAATGAGAGTAATGATGAAATTTGTTAATTTAAAATATAGAAAATGTCAATTTTGTAAATATTATTTGGTCAGGATTCGCAAACAACATGTGATGTAATTCATATTCTACTGCTGGTATTAGGTAGTAGGCAACGAGGAATAGTTTAAGAACCTAAAAGTGTAACTATTTAGTAGTATTTCAACTGAATTTGCAACGCACTACATGAATGTCAAACTAAAATATATATATCTATAAAAGTACTTGTATAGTGATGAAATTGACATTATTTATGACGCGGTTCCATTTCGCTCCATGTCCCGCCTACAGGTGGACACGCCGGATAGTGTACTCCAGAGCGGCCTGGCGGGGTTCGGAGCCCCTCGGGACACCGCCCTCCGCTCGATGGTCGACCCGAGGGACTACGACCGCCTCCGCTACTTGCAGATGAATGGCGGCGCACCCAACACCTTCGAAGAGACAATACACAGGGTGAGACACTGAAAGTCTTCACTCGCATAATATTTACCTATCTTTTGTTGTGAATATGATGGATCAAATATAATTAGAGAGAATGATATTTTTCTGCAGTCAATCACCGATAAATCATTTATATAAAAATATAAATCTTAATTAATATTTGAATTTGATTTTGATTTTGCACTAATATACAATAATGAACAATATCCGTTGAAATTATTTTAATATTATAAAATACACAAAGATTATTTTAAAATTTAAAAAAATGTTTGAAATAACATCACTGCGTTTTTTTACTTGAGCTGTAGAGTTGTTGATTGATCATACGATTGAATGTAAATAATATATTTTGTATAATGCATACACTAGCTTGCAATAATTTAATTTATTCTAAAAATTTTATTGCTTTCGTTGGGCTAGTGGATTGCAGTTCCGCATATTAAGCGGGGGTCACGGATTGATTCAAATTCTGTAGCTTATCGCATTTTTAAGAAATGAGACCGAAATTATTGAGCTAATAATTAACAATTGTTACTCATATCTAGTAGCTTGTCGATTGTTTTTTTTTCAAATATTTATTCATTTGTATTGTCGGACATGATCCCGAAATAGTTTAACTAATAATTAACAATTATTACTTGTAAATAATAATTTTTAAGAAAATCTTTATATTGTGAAGATCCCACATGCTCCATCTCGGAGTGTATGGGGTGTTGAATGAATATTTATTTTTCAATTCTTACAATGAGTTATATTGAAGTTTTCAGTTTATTGCTTGATAGTGCCCGTACTTTATATAGACAATTAAAATAAAAGTAATAGCAATAAAATTGGTACTAAGTGTACCTTATGCAACGTAGCTAAATAACTGGAACACATGAGATACTTATCTCACGTATATCATAAACTCGCTTTTCCGTTTCAATCCTAAAGTTCTGATTACCAGTATTTTAAAGATTAAAAAAAATCTGGTTTAGTCATATTTTAACCTTTTTTTTGTTAAGAAATATTTTTCGTCATATACACATACATATCTTTCTCTCTACTTTTATTTGAGTGTTTTAACAACAATAGACAGAAAACAAAAACTCGAGGGAATCCTTGCACGCTTCTTGTCAGCGCAAATTTATTTTGATTTTTTTATGTTTGTTTTGTCTCTGGAAGGTTACGTGGTTTTGGCTTTGTGGTTATATGTTAAATAAAACATTTTTTTTGTTATTTAGAAAGTTCTACAATAATTATGTGATAATATATTTAATTATTCATTAACTTAATATTCAAAATTACACAACTTTGAATATACTTAACAATTGAGTTGAATCATCATTATTCAAAACTAAGAAAATCTCGATTGATAACGTACAAATTCATTCATAGTAACACTTCTTATTTACGAGCATATGAAGATCAGCACAAATATTTTTTTCATATCATGATAGTAGATATTTTACAATTTCTATTATTTTTATTTTTGCTTCTCTACCGCATAAAATATAAAAAATGTGTAAATTGTTTTTATACTTTTTAGAAATAGATTTTCTATTTTAAAAAAATGTTAATTTATAACGTTCGCATGACCAATTATTATAAAGCACGCGGTTGAAGGCATGACATTTTACACTATCTAATATGTGTTTATAAAAATAAGTTTTATTCTTCTCACAGTTTGTGGTGCATGTTGATATCTCGTATAAGGGATTAAGGTCAAAATATTGTGTTTTTATATATTATTCATGTAATACAAAAGAAATATATTATACCAAGATAAGAAAGGTGATTTTTTTTCGAAAGAACCTTGTAATTCAAAATAATATTTCTACTTCGTAACAAAAATAATTCTTGTGCACTTACTTACAGTGGAATTCAGTTAACGCAAAACAAGTAGAACTGAAATATTTCCGTTAAAAGAGTTTTGTATTATATTTATTAATAGATATACACGAAGAATACGCATATATTTTTTTTTATGTTATAATAACAGAATAATGATATAACGTATAATATAAACCGTTTATCTTATCTGTAAATGAAAGGTTTTGACGGGCGATAGATTGTCATGCCCATTTGTTTAAAATGGTACCTATAATACGTACAGTGGTTATATTGTGTTAGTTATTTCATGATTTTTTATGGTAAGCGATATGGTAATTCATTTAACAAGTTCATATTAATCTATTAACGATTTTAATTGTATTTAAAATCTAATCGGAACTGTTTTGCATAATATATTTAATTGTTGTATAGCTATACCAAGTTTTATTTTCTCAATCTTACTTAGTAAATAAAAGCGACGAAGGACGATATAAAGGCGTTGATAATAATAACAATGAATAGACACATTATCAAGATAAGGCCGTAGGTCGTCGAGAGAAATATATATCTCGATTCGTAAAATCGCTTTACGATCTACGTGATTGCCACCAGTAACTACGGTATCCGTTGCCCAGTCGTTATATGCTCCGTTTGCCTTGCTCGCGCTTTTCCAACACTGTCTGCAGAATTCGTTCCGCAAACGGCATACCGCACGGGAGACCATCTGACACTTATACCCACCCCTCTCACGCACTACACATCCGAGGGAGACAGTCACTTTCTGAAAATGCTCACTTTGTAATACCAGGTATACGTTTATAGCTTAGACAATCGCAGTGTGGGACGGATTTATGGGATAATCATCTGTTTTCCGCTCAGCATTTTACGACTGGCGCGCATTTTTTAAAGCTAAATATTTATGGCTCGGAAAAATACGCTAGGTATTATTTTCAGCGACGATTTTCGGGGATAATTGAATTTTCGCCGACTGTTGCTTTTATTGTTTATAATTTCTTGCTGATTTACCTGTGATATAATTAATCGCACTGCTTTTATTATGTTAAATGCATGGTGAATGCATGCATTATTAATTAAACATTTTATTATACAGTTAGTTTTATTATTATAATAATACACTTGAAAATTATCATTTTCTTAATCAAACTGGTCTTTTAAAATATTACTTTTTTACACAATTTTACAAAGTATATCAAATATAGATTTATTTATGTTTTAATAATTTACGATTATTTTAGATACTTATGAACATTTGATCAAATAGTAAGAGAAAATGTAAATTTTACTTAAATTTTTACACATTTATAGGTAAAATGTATGAAAATTAGAGACAATAAAGATGCCACAAGTAATTTTTGGTTTTTTTTTTAATATTGTATTATTTAATCTCAATGTTTTTGAAAGCATAGATATGAAATAAATGTTTAATCAACTTTTATAAAATTCTTATATTTGAGAATGTTTACTGTGGAAAATATTACAATAAACATTGTGTAATTTTGTCCTCAAAACTAAAATTTTATTGTGATTATTTCAGAATTGTTACACTATGGGAAATTGCATGTTTTATGGTTTTTCGGGCATTGAAAAATTAAAACTGATTTATTATCAATATACGCACGTCTAAGTTATAATTATCGTCGATCCTCGCTTCACAATCTAATGTGAAATGTGTTTTGTTTCAGTTAAAAGTTCAAGAAGCAATGAAGAAAAAAGAAAAATTTCATAGGGAACATGAAGAGGTATGAGAATTGTTTAAAATTTTTTCAAAATTTTTCCGTTACACCATTATATAATTTTAAAATAAAATTTAGTTTTGGCTATCTAAAAACTTAAAATTTGATTGCAACAAATGTTTGAATAGTTATTATTGGACCTTTCACGTCTATAGTCACCATATACAGTTATTTGACGTAAACTACAGATTTCCAAAGTGGTCTATATGGATCCCCATGAGTTGATTTCGTCTTATTGTCCTCTTTCACAGAAAAAATAGAGATATATGAGATTCAAAGGTGGTATACGTAAGTGAATACCAATTTGAATCTTGTGGACCCCTAAAATTCAATATTCGGCTGGCAGGGGGTCTACGGGGGAAAATGTTTAAAACGTCTGATGTAAACGAATAAGTTTTAACAACACGGTCTAGAAATTTCGTAATGTTGGTTATTATTTTGATTTATGCAAAATGTTGACATTATTTGAAATTTCTTTAGTATAACATTAAAAGAATTGAAATAATAATTTTCTAGTATACTACTCAAGTACTTTAAAAGTGCATTTTTTATTTATTGAAATCACGAATCGAAGAATTATACATATTTCTAAATGCGATTCGCAAAACAATTGTACATAGCGTAATATAGCTTTTTAGTGCACTTTTAAATCTGATATTATTATCGTTAGAATCAGAAATTATCAGAAAAATACATATTCCTTTAAAATAACGATCCTTTTTTTATTTGAGATATATTATGTAGAAAATTGATAATAAAATATTCCTATTATATAAGAAATCAAATTAGTTTTAGTAATATCAATTGTCATTGTGGAAATTGCCCTCGGTATGTCAGTGCATCGTTCGACTAATTAAACTGAGAATCATGAGTTCAAATCTCATGCTCATCGCTAAAAAATCAAATGTTTAATCATTTGTATATATAGCCAGGACTTTGAGTATGTCTAAAAACTATTACTTGTAAAATACTTCTAAAAATCTTTCGCCACTGTGAAAGCTCCATATATGCTCTATTTTCATATTTCTCAAGCTTACTTTAAATCAAAATATTTATTTTCTCTAATTTTTTGGTGGAAAACCGTAATATAAAAATGGTAACGCAGTTCTAATACTTAATACTTCATTAGGCTAGTGGATAGCATGTACACCTAGCAAGCGGGGGTCATGGGTTCAAGGCCCGTGCTGGTTGCAAATTTTTCATATGTTTATTCATCTTTATTATAGCCACGACACGAACCCAAAGCGGTTGAGCTAATAACTGACAATCATTACTCGTGAAAAAACTCTCAAAACAATCTTCACATTGTGGAAATCTATATGCTTCGTTTCGGAACGGATATGGTTATGAGATAAAAGAAAAATACTTATTTCACCAATATATATATGTTATAAAATAAAATTTGGTTTAATCTTTAATACATTTTCTTGTGACTATCTGCTTACTTTACTGTGAGTATAATGTTAGCTCCAACTTACTTTAATTATTATTATAAATTATGGAAAGCATTTGAATACTGGCAATGACTTTGCAGATATCTTTGCAGAAAACTGGTAGATACCAACTATGATGAAATTAAAGGTCTTTATAGTAATGGAATTCTTTATCGAAATAAGTTCCAAATCGTATTATAGGGTTTTCTAAAACAAGGTTTGCGGGACGTTCCCGAAACTCGGAGTGCGCTATTATCGTTGGCAACTTTTGCGAATTGAAAGAAATAACTGTTCTTTTACGTATGTTTCTGGCTTTTAAAGTAAAATTTGTCGGAATAAGTTTCTCCTTTACTCTGTTCTGTCGTTTGCATTAAATTTCCTTTTTCTAGATGAGACAAAGTCGATAATACAACTTTTAAACTTTTCCTTTCATTTATTATTATTATTCTTTCTTTTTGCTAGCCTGTTATCAATGCTCTGAGCTAAACTTGGCCGCATTTATTTCGGCCAACTTTCAGACTGCCGCTTGTTTATTATTCTTGGTCTGTTTTTGTGTACTTACAATAATTTGAGATCAAAGAACGAGATATTGTCTCTTTGTACATATGAAAACTTTGTAATATAAACTTGGTATTATTGTATTATGGAACGTCTTCACAACATTATTGTATTCCCAAGATTGCTATTGACAAATTCGCTGAAGCATTATTATATTGTATGAGTATTATAATAAACAACCATATAGAGTGAATTACGAGTATATCGACAAAGTTGCCACAAGAGTGATACCACAAAGCGATGCTTTTATTTATCGAATTTAATATTAACGCCTTCTACCACATATTACATAGAATATAAGTATTCACATTTTATATAAATATGTTAAGAATAAATAGTTAAAATAATAATTAAACTGTGTATAATCATTATTAAATATTATAAAATAAGTCAATATATATAATTTTAATAAACGATTTAATATTGTTTTCCACATTGATCGTAACAATTTTACACTGATATTTTATAAAAATATATCTGACTAATAATAATACGAGTTTATTTGAAAATATTTATTGTACTACCATGCAAAATAAACTGTATTAAAATTTTAAAAAATAATCATTGTATAACTATAGAAAAAATCATTAAAAATGTTTATTATTCGTACAACTAATATGCTTATAATATTATATTTAAATTAAATTAACTGTGATAGGATTTACATACAATTAACTCGAAAATATTTGTAGATCCATATAATTAATATTGGATAGTTCAAGGAAAATTCATTATTTTTATATAGTTTTAATGATTTAATTGTTTAATTTTGAGTGATCATTATTAAATACAATTACCAAGATCGTCAATATTTCATTTAAATAGGTAAACTAAAATATCCTTAGTTGGTGAAAAAATAACATATCCAACTTATGAGCCTAAGATCGTATGTTCATTTGAATTTGACTCATAGCTGTTAAAAATATACGGGGTTTTTCATGTGAATTTGAAACCAGGATATGGATCAAATTGATTTAGCAAATAACTGACAATTATTACTTGTAAAAACTGGCACAACAATCTTCATACTATAGAGAACTACATGCTCCGTTTTGAAACGTATATTCTGTATAAAGCAACATATTGGTAGGTATCACGAAACATTTGCTTCAGTGAACCCTATATTTTTTTCTAATATTAATATTGAGTGTATTAAGTAAAACTATGGACTCTTAGATAGTTACTCTAAATTAAACTGAGTCTTTTGCTCATCCATTTTAATGCATAATTAAAATTCAATGTTTAATACGTTTTATTAAAAATTAAAACACACGTTTTCATAAGTATGGAATTTATGCAACCTGCACTTGAGCACAGAATATAACGATGCGGAAAATTACCATATTTTACACTTTAAAATCAGCCTCCTACCCCACTAACATCTGGGATTTTTCCGAGCTAACTATCTGGAAAATTCTTTGCAAAATCACAGTGTTTTCGTGATATTTATGCTCACGTGGTTTAATTTAAAAATCAACTTTACACGTTTATTTTTAATTTCTTAAGCCAATTTTCAATCGTCCTACAAATCCATGTAATATACTGATCAGAGAAATTCGATGAAGGAAAAATATAAATGATCTCACCACCAATTTAATAAGTTTAAGTGTCATGCTATTATATTTCAAAAGTTTTTTAAAATACCGGAGAGTACGCATCGCGAGAGGTGGTACGAGTATTTCAGAAAGAGACTTCGTTATACGAATTGAACTCACTGGGGAAACTTTTAACTCAATGCATCACATGTGTACTCCATCAAAATCAAATTATACCTATTCAATGTTTGCTTACTGAGGGTACTGTTTTATGGTAGCGAATCAATGCACCCTACGAAGTCTCGAAATAATCATCTACTGAGCTTCAAAAATAGATCCCGCGGTGAATTCTGAGAGTGAAACACTGATACGCAAAATGATGTAATACGCGAACGGATCATGCAGGCTCCCAACATGTGAATATAAGACGTTGTACTTGGCTTGATTATATACTGAGAATGCCTAAATTTTACCTTAACTGGGTTTGCCTTTTCTTCAAGCCGACCGGGTTCAGTCATTCTGGAAGATCGATGAGTATCATCCACAAGGTATATGCAAGAAGGACGCAAATATAATGGCCAACAAAAACAACTAGTGGAGGCAACAACAACAGGAGCATAATTGAACGTAAGCGACAATAGGACGATTTTCGTTTTTTTATCGAATCCGTTCAAAATAGATATCTGCACGGTATCGAGTTTTCATCAACTAAAATAACATTAGAACCTTAGATAAAAACTACCTTCTGTAAAATAGAATTTTTACGCGTACGATCTTCTATCGGAAATGGGTCGAACATCAATAAAGACTTATAATAATAAATTATGCAGTGGTTATTATACATTTATTTAATTTTATACAATTATTTTAATATATTCATGTTCTTGAGTATTGCTAAGTTTTTACAAAAAAAAAAACTAGTATTAAAAATATAACTAAGCAAACGAAAAACAATGTATTTTAAAAAGTTCTAAAATGTTATATATTTCTAGACCAAATACTTTCAAACTCAGCTTATGTTTCAATTTTTCAATATAAAATGAACGTCACAGCTGACATTAAATAAATTTGCAGTTTCAGCTTGAATTTGCGGACTAGTTCAGTCGCCTGGTATATGAGTATAAGCTATGCAGGGCCGTTTGACCCGAAACCTCGGTGTTTATATGTTTACTTTTGTATCGAATGGAAGCTTTTTGGCCCCGGCGTTGTTTTAAGGAATTCTCATTTATTTTATGCTGACTCCAGTACAAACTTCAATTCGTGTACGTAGTTATATATAAAATCCAGTATGTGCATCGCTTAATAAAAGCTCTTTTTGGCTTTTATAACATTTTACGATAACAATTTATCCTCGATCTTGCTCTGTGCATTGTTTAGGAGTGTTGCTTTGTTTTAGAAAAGCAATTTTTTAAATTCACCCACCTTTCATGAAAACTTTGTTTTTCTATTTTATTAATGATGAATGATACTCGTACATATATAATTATAACAACAAACGGTATTCTGATTAAACACAGCTCCATTTCATAGAAACTTACAATATTTTATTGATAACTGTCAAACAAATATGTATCAACCTTTTTTGGGCAAAAAGGATTAAATCCTCACAGAACAATTTTTACAGGAGGCAGAAATGACGTTTTTTAATGATTTTTAGTCAAAATTACATTAACACAAACTGCAAGTGTATTATGACAATAATTTGGTGTTTTATTTTCATGATTTGATAATTAATAAGGTTATTAAAAGAAAATCATTTGAATTGAGGGTTAATGCTTTTTTCTCTTCCACACAAACTTAGTAGGCCGTTCTTTTTCAAACTCTAAAGCTGAATTTCTATAATAATTCAGCATATTTTTCTTAATTTCTTTTGACAGAACCTGTATTTATTTGTGAACATTGTGATTCTCAAATAATAGGACTTTTCAAGAAACTGAGAGTTAAGCCCTTTTGTCTAAACAGGGTCGATATATATTGATGAACAATAAAGAGACCAGCGTTTGTGTTGATTTTTTTAAAATTTTTATTATCACTGGTTTAATCATACTGCATATAAAATACATTATACTTAAATATATCTTTAAATTTTATGATAATTTAAATGATTATAAATGGAATTTTTCAAAAATTCTTTCACAGTCCTTTCAATTGTACGTTATTGTTTTATACCACTTTTATGCTTTTTATCTAAAAACCGACAGTCACTCAATAAGGTAATCAAATATACACGATGAATTAACAATAGGCTTTCAGTTAAGAAAATGACCGAACACTTTTTTTTATTATTGGTACTTCTTTTAACTATATCCGCTCCAAAACGAAGCATATATTTTAACATTTCATATTTTAGTAATAATTGTCATTTATTAGCTCAACCGTTTCGGGTTCGTATCTTGGTTACAATACAAATGGATAAACATTCGAAAAATTTTGCAACTAGCACGGGCCTTGAACCCTTGACCCTCGCTTAGTAGGCGTACGTGATATCCACTAGCCTAACGAGGGCAACTATCATTATTGCGACGACTATTATTGGTAGGACGAATACTAACTCTAAATTGTTTTGCTATAAAACATTCATAAAATGATATTACTTTTGTCAGCAATTATCTACATTTTTATTCGAGTAAGGACTTTGGTTTTATCATTTATTTTACTAAATCGCACTCTTAAAATTAAAAAATGTGCCTATACATGTTTAAATACAGTACTTTTGCCACTATAAATTTATCTTTGCATACATCTTGGAGTTACGGGCTACTACATGGTTTTACATATTTTTTAAAGACAAACAAATGAATATTAACATAATAAATGGATAACTCCAATCAGTATATTCCTTTCGACTGTATATATAGTTTATGTTTTTTCTATGAATACTTCAACCCTGTTAGCATTAATGTAGCGCAATAATTCATAAGAGCCAAATTTCTTTTATCACCCGCTTTCCAGGATAAAATTAAGGCTCAGTGTATTTTGTATTTTCTATAAAAATTCTACCATCTCGTTCTCCTTTTACTGGCCATTTTTCCTTTTTTCAATTTCCATTCGGCAATATTTCTTGCCGAAACTCACCCCTCGTTCGCGTCTTTCGCTACTGTTCTCTTAACCGGGCCATATCTTTCGGTCACATATTTTACTGTGGAATATTTTATGTATCGTGCACTCGGTTTATTTATTACATATCGGGTTTCTATTTTAAACTATAGCGACGTTTTCCTATTCATTTTTCCGGTCTTTGTTACGATCACATGATACGGCATTAATGTCTCAATTCCACGATGTAAAATAAAAACTTTTCCAATCAAGGATATAAAATCGCTTTTCATGTTAATAATTTGATGTATTGAAATAGTAAATTATAAGCTAGTATAGCCTATATTATAGAATAGCCTAACGAGGGCGACGTATTTATATATTGCCGTGATATTCATTTTTAGTGACCATAGTTTACCAAAAATATTGTTATTTTGTTTATTTTCAGATAATATTTTACTTTTATTTGTAATTCCAACTATTATACAATATGTCTCGATTGATACTATGTTTTTTTGCGGGAATAATATGCTATTTAGATAATGATATGGTAAGTAGGTATGTATCGCCCGCAGTGGTTCAGTGACAGATGCATATACGAATCTTGTGGCTAGTGAAATGAAAATAAATGTGTACCAAAGACATGGTGCATCTAAGACGTTAAACTAATAAGGAATGACTAGTGCTTGTAAAATTATAAAAACAGTCTAATTACTGCGAAGATTTACGAGTATATGAGATGTTTTGAAACGAAAATGGCTTAAAAAATTGCTTGACATCGTATTTTCCATTAAAACTCTAAAAAATTCTTATTTATACGAAATGTAGATTAGTTTAATAATGTGTATAAAATATTAAAAACTTATTTGTTGTATGAAGTTGAATGAATTTGTATGAAGAATATTTTTACAGTTTTTTCAGCTGATCTTA
>JAPMAE010004594.1:709-14011 GCA_036584705.1 Rhyacophila sp. 25_7
CTGATAGCTTTAAAGATATATACCATAAGCTCCCAACTTTGTTGGCCTACCGCCATCTTTTCGCAAAAAAAAATACCCATCTTACCCTTTTCAGAAAAAAACACATATTTCTAGAAATCAATAATGTAACCCACAGCATTCTTACGAGTATTGCCTCAGAGGGTGGCAGTTGGTCCTTAACACTTTCGAAATTTGCCTTGGTCTAAAAACACCTCCATAAATCTCTTCCAAGCCTCCTGGTGAGCGATACCGACCCCGTTGGGAACCACTGATATAGACAATGGAAATATAAACAAATTCTTTCACACCCATGTCAAAGTTATACGTATATATATCATATGTTTTTTCCACATAATATACTTCATTGAATTTTTTTATTAAATTTTTGTTTGAAATCTTACTCACATTTGTTGAAATAAAATAATAATTTTAATCAAGCATATATTTACCCATTTTTCATCAAAAACAATTAATTGTATATGCATACAATACAAACAATGCAGTTTTGCTACAATGCAATACCAAAACAACTATTATAAATCAAAAATGTTGATATATATATATATATGCGTATATTTTTAATTGGGTTTAATTCAATAGTAATTATTATTATTTTATCATATCATTCATAAAAATTTATAAAACAGAAGCAACCATGTAATTAATTGAAAACGTAATACAGCCATACTGCAAAATTAAATAAGTAACCTTCTTTCCGTTAATGTTTTTCTTTGAAAAACGAAAATAATAAATTGTAAAGTTTTAAGTATTCACGGCGTTATCTGTAAGCCATAGATATATTACAACGCGTGATCACAACTTTCTTCCAAGCAATAAAATATTTTATTTTCAAGAACGTTCACGTATTTTTTTACAATTTTATGTGTTCCTCAATTGCCTAGCGACATATTGCGAGCATACCAAACTAAGTTATACGCACCGCACCCCCGTTTGGCATCTAGAAAATAATAAAGGCAAAATACCGTAGAACAGGGGTAGTTTACTATGTTATTGCGGCCGACTAACAAACACTAGTGATTTATAACGAATTTGTAAAAAAAAGCTTCAAAAAATTAAAAAATACTCATAAATATTGAGTAGATACATTAAAAATAATGTAGTTATTTTAATAGAAGTCTATTACAGTGATCTTCAATTGCTTTATAAAAAATAGCTCTAAAAAATAATACATACAATAAAAATACAAACATGTCAGTTACGTATTGCGCATATTCCTAACTTTATATTTTTTTCCGATTTAACTTCAATTGTTGATGGTAGTGCATATATTCAATCAGAAATAAATTATGTAATAAACATGAAACAAAAAAATATATTAACTATTAACCGGCTCAGTGCCATAAGCGAGTAAACTTGTTCAACTTTAAATACAGTTTACAAGACAAGGTTAAATATTTAAAATATTAAACAGATGGATACATGAATATTGAAAATCTATGTCATCGCAGATAAATGTTTAATATATTTTTTTTAAATCCATTATAGTAGATTGTATTGTTGGTCAAAAAGTCACAACTTACCTCGTTCTAAGATAATAACCAATGACACAGAAAAAGGTTTATCGATTAATCGCCAGCACTGGCGTATGTGTTTATTTTGATTCTTGTGTAAATAGTATAACAATCCAAATAGTGTTCGTAAAATAAAACAATCAAAACAGATGTTTTGTTTGTTATTTTGGTCCTGTCCTGGATACAAATACAACTAAATAAACATTTGATATTTTTTACGACTAGGTTTTCAGCCCGCAAACTTCGCTTGCTAGATAGACGTGCTAAAGAATTTAATTTGCTTAATTTGAATAGTTTTATATAATTTAAATTACACATAATAAAAAAGTTTGTCAATAATTATTTCGGTGACTATGCCGTAAGAAAATCACACGCTAACATAATAATCTAGAAGGTAATTTCATTGTTTATCTTTGTCTTGATAAGATGTTTTTTATATATAAGTTTGTAAAATATTCTGTGTTCTGAATATATTTACTGCTTACAATACGTTTATAATACAATATAATACAATACGGGTTACGATATATTATTTTTCATCGAACGATAATATTAAATTACTTAGCTAAAATCTCGCTTACAATATTTCAAAATTACAAACTATTAGTCTGTTGACCATATCTGCTGCAGAGTACTGATTACAAACCGTTGGTTTATGAATGCTGACGGGCATGCAAAAGAATATATTTGTAATATAAATACAATAGCTTCAATATTTATCAAAATACACAAATATTTATACTCAACATCTTCGTTTATATGTAGTCAAAATGCGGTTTTACTAACAAATGAAATTTCGTGTATAATTTAAGCGAATTATCATAATGCTGACTATTATTTGTTGCAATAATATCAACATTTTTACACTGAACCGTTGCTTTATACACTTACTCTCAGTAATTATTAAATATTTTTTACACTACTAAGTAATGAGATTTAAAAAAAAAAATGTATTTTATACTTATTTCTACAAAACATGATAAAAAAGTCGTGACGGTTTTAGTCTGTTACAACATTTTCATCTAAATTAAATTTACAAGCAGAAAAAAATCAAATATCTTTATAAGTAATTTTCATGTATTATTCATTAGAATTCTTGTATAAAAAACACAAAAATTTTAACGTATAAATTATAGAAAATCAAATAATTTACATACCCTATAATGAAATTTTCCTATGTATATTATGCCAACCAAATTAAATTATTTCTTCAATTTTTTAAATAATAATATTTTCTATTTCGAGCGAAAGTAATAATTTTAAATTGCAAACATTGTGGGTTCAACGCTGTAACTGGTACCAAAATCATTCGATTTAAACGTTAGTTTATTTGTATTTTTAGTCTGAATATGAGCCCAAAATGTTTGAGCGAATACTCGATAAATATTTTCCATAAGATTTTTTTGGTAGCTGATATAAAAAAATATCATTTTATAATGTAATATTTGTTTTAACCTTAATAGAATAAAAAATAAACGTATTATAAAAATGTACATAGTTCATTTTTTTTATAGTACATAGAAACTTTTTTTAGAAAAGACTATAACGAAAAAAATTCGTTCACAGTGAAATATTTTCGGCATTTTTTTATAAAAATGAAATAATCTTCAATAAAAAAATACGTTCAATGCGAACGACTGGAAAAAGAAAATATTAGAGAGCCTTGGATAGCGGGTGTGTTTATACTCGTATGTAGATTAATTGACAAATATTAAACTACATTTGATAATAAAAAATATATTTTTCACAAGACAATAAAAGTTAACTTTAATATAAAATGTATTTATTTGTAGAGCCTATGATTTCACTAATTTCTTCAAAATATTATTTACAGTTTATATTTATTTTTATGAAATATTTTTATATTTAACGTGTTGAAATGTTTCATACTACTGCCAAAGAACCTTGGATCGTATAGTAAGAAAGGAGGCTCATATAGATTCGTTAAGCTTCGTAGATATGGCGTAGACCTTTCGTATAACTTCAATTTAATATATCATGTTACATATATTAAGCGTATAGAATGATTTATTTGAAATAAACATAAATTAAATAGCAATAGCTATATTAAAATATACTTTTTAATCTCTCCCTCAATTTCCTCTTGCAAGGATAGTTATGTATTAAAGCCTTAGCGGTAGATTAAAAACAAGACATAGTGTAGAGAGAAACCCTTACTCTGAATGGTTTTTTTCTCTTATTAATAATTTTAAAATATTTTTTCAACAATAAAAATGATTACTTATACTTTAACATGCAAATTGGCAATATTTTATGAACAAATTCAAAGATGACCATATAAATCAGTTAGATACTCTATAAGGATTTTAAATTGATTTCTACATACAAAAATTGATAATATCTTTACATAAATTGGAAACCATTTATATTTATTTTGCACTAAAGTAAAAATTGTAAAACTCATTAAATATCTTTTTATTAAATCAATATTATAATGGAAAAGATATTTGGATGTTTTGTGATACTTTTGATATCTTACAGCTTAGATTATTTGTCTAAAATTTTTAAAATACTGTATTTAATTTTACTTTTTAGGTTTTATTTGTTCAATTGAATTATTTTGATTTTCCAACGACCATAGTAAATACCTCTTTATATTGTGCGAAAAAATACAAAGAATATATAATATATACACATATGTGGTTTTATCTTATTTTGTGTTCTCTAAAAATCGTCAAAAATATAATTTTTTTCCATTTTCCTACAGAATATACTGGTATTTTTAAAACTTATATAAAATGCTATTTTTGAAAGGAATACAATATACCACAGCCAATATTGTCGAATATTATAGCAGTTATATTTCAATTCAGTCTACCGTCATTTTTTCGATCACAATATTGGATGCATTTTACTTTTAGCAACGTCATTTTGTGTCTACGTTTTCATGCAAAAAATATCATTTCATCTAGTTTTAAACAGAATGATATATCAATATTGGTACAATTTAAATGGTACGTATTCTCATATGATCTTTTATAAAAGACGACTTTTAATTAATGGAAATATGTTTTTATAATATAGGTATAAAATAACCATTGTTACAAAAAAAATATTTGAATTTAATATATAATAAATGGTTTGAAATAATCAAAAACAGAGTTTATAAATATGTTATAATAATGATTATCTTAACTAATTATAAAGACACATTTATTTATCAACTTCGTAGGTGAGTGGATAGTGGCATTCGACTCACAAGCCGAGGGTCATGAGGCCCAGGCTGGTTGCAAATTTTTCAAATGTCTATTCATTTGTATCGTAGCCATGACATAAACCCGACATGGTTGAGCTAATAATTGACAATTATTACTCGTAAAAACGATCCATATGTTTCGTTTTGGAGCGAATATGGTTAAAATAAATTGTACAGAAAAGTCTGTATCATAAATAATAAAAATTAATAGAAAGCTATGATTCATTCAGGTCCATAACTGACTACATAGCTTCCATCCAAGCTTGTCTGTTTCTAGCTTTCTCACTCTTTAGTCATTCACCTCAACATTTTCGCATCTCTAATTACGTTATCCGCCAATCTCATTCTAGGGCGGACAACGGGTTGAGTGCCTAAAAGAATTCCTTCAAATACTTTCTTGATAGTTATATGTTCATAGGGCCCTACAACGTTAGCTGCCCATTTGAGTCTTCTTGCCATCAAGACATTCACTACATATATTCAGGACAAATTGCTCGCAAACTTCAGTATTAGTACGAATGTTAATTTCTAATTAGGATTCTATATTAAGATATTATAATGATTTATAAATGTGTATGTTTCCTTTGTCCGATCTATTTTAATAAACTATCAACATCTGTCATTGCCATGTTGTGGCTTCTTCTTTACTTGCATAATTACTTTCTTTCTCGTAACTATAATAATATTAAAAATGGTATCTGCACATCTCATATATTGAATATCCGGATCACATAAATCGTTATTAAAATAGTTTTTAATGTTCTTGACAACCTTTCGAACGAAGGTTCACATATTTTACTTACCCCATGTAGTCGAATTATAAAACGTATATACGAGCAATTCAAAATGTATCGTAATTATTTAAAATTAATTTATACTTTGGAATATTACGCATGACATATATAATATATAAATCAAGTGAAATAATTAAATGGACCCACCACTGACTCGCCAGTACTCACAACCGTGATTATGCGCGGTCACCTGCTTGGCCCTCTTCGAAAGTTATGTATTTTATTTCCCACATTTTGATTTTAAACCTTCCCATAGTGGAGTCGCACGGGACGTTATCACCATGCAAAGTGTGCTCAAAAATAATTTAGTAAAGAAAAAAATGAGAATGGGTAGCAGTCTGTCACGTCATTCAGTCCTTGGTGGTACGAGTTGCTACCCAGGCTTATGACCGATGAGTCATTTTGGAAATCTATACGAAGTTGCTCCTCGTAACATGCCTCAAATTTACTAAAGGTCTTAAAGTTGGCCTCAGTAGATTAATAAAATTAATTGATAGGACTAATAGACATAAATTTAACAACTTTTAAATAGATTTTTTCTAGTCGTCATGGATAACGATCTTTTTCTGACTTTTAAATATAACCCATACGCTCGTAAATTCTTTCATTTGTACAGAAGAACATTGTCTGTTTAAGAATATATTATTTTAATAAGAAAATACACAACACATCTATAGACACATAGTGAAAACTATATTTTCTTTCAGACAAACTGGGTACTACTATAAAGTTGAAAATAACATTTTCAATCCTATACCGCAGTGTACACTCCCTTGAGAGACATCAGTCGCACCCCGTCGACCGCCAACCGATTGACGGTTTGACATTGGCCTAATACACCTGATTTCTAGTCCTTTTTTACTGATTTACCGACTATATTTATTTTAAAAAAACTAATGAATATTAATAATAAACAAAATAAATTTAAACTGTATTATTCCATAAAGATAATCAGAAATACGAGCAATAATACGAGAATACTAATGTGTATCAAAATCAACTTTTTGCACATTTTATATTGCGCAATAAAATACTGCACCGAATCAACAAATTAAAGAAAAACAATAAATAATGATAGTATTATGATGTTTATTCGTGTGTATTTTTGTTATTTTATATTTATATATAAAAACTACATGATTAATAAAACACATCGACCGTGTTTAGGTAAAAAGGAGTAAGCCTTACAGAAAAAAAAATACAGGAGGCACAAAAAACGTTTTTTACTAAATTTTAGTCATTTAAATTAATACAAACTTGAATTGCATGATGGCCAATGAACTGGTGTTGTATTTTCCTGACATGATAATTAAAAAATATATTAAAATATAGTGTTTATGCTTTTTTCTTTCAACACAAACTTAGTAAATCGTTCTTTTGTCAAATTTTAATGCTGAATTTTGATAATAATTCAGCATTTTAGGCTTAATTCCTTTTGACAGAACGTGTATTTACTTGTGTACATTTTTATTCTCAAATAAAACGCACTTTTCAAAAAACTGAGGGTTTCACCCTTTTACCTAAATAGGATCAACATGTATTATTGATAATAAAATACTTGTAAAAAGAGAGGTTGCTAAGATTGCAACGAGTTGTTGTAAGTGTCGCGTTTTATTTAACCTATTTGGTCTCCAAAAATTATGCGACCCGAGTATATTTTTCTCAGTCAAATGCATTTTTTCTTTATGTTTTTTTCAGACAGAGATTGAGTTGATATTATAACATTTTCAAACATTAATAAGAAAACATGCATAAGATAATTAAACGCGTTTGACAGAAATGGCAAAGAGTAGAAAATAAGAAAACTTAAGAAAATTGGATCAATAGGTACAACTTCTTGTGATATATTTATATAAATATTTGAGTGTTTTAACAACTAACATGTTTAGCATCAAGATGCCACTGCATACGGTGAATTATATTTTCTCTTCAAAATCTCTGGCTCACTGTCTCAAAGTTTATAGTTTGTGTTTAAGAACTCTCTACATTACAGTTACTGAGCGAGAAATTATTACATTCGATTGAAATAAAAAGCGTCCTTTTTCTTGTGCACGCAAATAAACATATTTTTTAAGGATTTATAAACATTATTTTATAAATCTTCATTTTGAAGTGCAACCATTTATTAAACATGTATGCAATATCACATATTTGTAAAATACGTATCAAATCTATACAATGTATCTTGATGTGGCAATCGTATTTTGCTTCTGTCTAAAGTTAATATATTATTTTTCGACAGCGGTCTTAAATATGAAAAAAACATTCAAACGTAAAGAAAATAACGATATTTATATAGTTTTTTTACATAAATATACTTCATTTATGACATTAATTATTGATACAGTATAATATGTTCTGAGTTTATCGCAAAAAAATATGTAAGTATGATTTTTTTTTTTTAATAATTTTACTTATTTTCATAAAAACATTTTAAAAACTCAAGTCTAGTTTTGTCATATATAAAACTAAGCCATTATTACAATATATTCGCTTTCCACTAAGGATTTACATTAGCAAAATTAAGCATATAATTTGAATTGTTCTATACTTTTTAGAGTCATAAAATTTTATTTGGCTCCGATACCTTAAAAACCTTAAGTTAAAATAATTCTTTTTACGTTATTTTTCCTTCTAGTAACCTGATGACATATTTGATTTTACAAATGTTCTTGATTTTATTCAGATAATCTATATATAATTTTTAATTTGATTTTTCTCACGGACCGATAGAAAATTTTAGAAAACTGGCGGTGTGATTAACTTTATATATATATAATTATTAAATTGAATATACGATAGTACTACAAAGATGGTTTAAACAAATATTAATTTTTATTTGAGATATTTACACTTGAATTGGATAAAGCTTTATTTTGAAACTAAAATAAAGTCTTCTAAGCACACAGCTTGTCACTTGTTCTGTATACAAGAACGTAAGTATTCATTAATATTTATCGAGTCTAGGATACAAAACGTATATAATTCTCTACATATTGTCTTCCTTGATGTTCACATCTGATTCTAAACAGGTTAGGTTCAAGCGCTTATTGTACAAACGTTCTAACGTGGTAACGCCCGGAAACCGCCTGGCAAAGCAAGATGAATGGGTCTGCCATTATTATTTGCCCGCGATATAAAACTTTAAGTTAGATTAATGCGGAAACTTCCGCACGTAGATAGAGCCAATAGCCGCAGGCCATGCCGCCAGCGGCCGATGCGGGAAATATTCGAAAAGAATATTCTCATAGACAATTAGGTGGTTCAAGTTTTAATGAAAAAAAGTAAAATAACTTGTACTTGATATATTCTACTACATAATAGCAAAATACGATTTGAACAGGAATTAATTTGCACTGTACCTTTTATATGAAACTGTCATTTTCTTTTCTACCCAATTTTCTTATCAGATAAAAAAATATTTTTTTACCAATGCTTGGATATTTTATATACTGCTTTTAAAAATTGTAATATTTTTGTAAATTTCACAATATAAGCTTCATAAAACATTAAAATGGTATCAACTTTGTAGTGATGTTTCTCAATAGCTTTATTACTAGCAACTTATTGACTTTAAGTAATCTTAGCGATTCCTACACTGATAACAATGACTAAATGCAATGGTATTATCTCAATTATTAACACATTCCGGTTGAATGAGAATGCGTTGAAGTGAAATTATTATATAAATCCTTAATTGATGTCAGGATTGAATAAATTAAAATATTAATAAATTTTTATATATTGCCTTTGTTAGACTAGTAGATAGCACGTATGTTTACTAAGCGGGGGTCACGAGTTCAAGGCCCGTGCTGGTTGCAAATTTTTTCAAATGTTTGGTCATTTGTATCGTAGGCAGAACATGAACCCAAAAAGGTTGAGCTGATAATTAACAATTATTACTCGTAAAAACAATCCATACATTAAGAAGACCTATATGTTTCGTTTTGGTCCATAACAAAAGCTTAAATTGAGGATAAATTTTTCATTATCTAAAATTTTTATCACACAATAAACATAGTTTAGCAACGCCTATGCATGTTCATGGAGTTATATTTAATAAGTATTGATTAAATCAACTGAAAGATTTTTTTTCAATATAATTCACCCTCTTAACAGTCAGAGTGTAGTAAAAGTGGTTAACGTTAAGGGTTGTTTACAAAAACTCCTGTGCGGTTCTCGTTAAATTGCGTCCAAATTCACGTGATATTTTTTATTTCAATTCTTTTATATCATAAGTCCATTCACAACTCGAGAATATTTTTAATTTTATAGCGTATTTACAAATATATAATTGAATGAAATTTAATTAATTAAGTAATGTAAGTATTTTAAAATGATAATATCGTTTTAAAAACGCATTTTTATACAAAATTTTTCCGATAAAATATTCCCAACTTATACCATTGTTTAAAAACACGTCGCATGGGATAACATACAGTAATTTGTAATAAATACATGAGAATTCGTTATTTTGATTTAGTATTTTGCATAAAGCGAAGCCGAGTTTCAAGCTAATATTTTTTTTTTAAAGTAGATACTGTTTTAAATTGACATAATATATTTTTTAAATTTAATAAAATGTACCGTCTATAAATAATGCCTTTAGTTGAGCTTCAATGCTTTTCAATAGTTATTATATATTATAGCTGATCTTATCGAGTATTACCATCATCTGCCTTTACACGATAATTTATTTGTACTAGAAATATTTTGAAGCATGTTTTAGATTTGTTACCGGTAATCAATTTGTAAAAATCCCGATAACGTTAGGACAAATTTATTCATAACCCTATATTTGTATTCTCACTATAATATGTTATTATATGGTACCTAAAGATCGAGTATATCAAGTATTTGATCTTCGGGTTAAACCGTTTTTTCACAATTTAAATAATGAATTAAAAAACAATATTCAAAGAAAATTATATAAGGAATTATATTAAATTTTTAACACAAAATGACCGCATTACCATTTTCAAAATGAAAATAAACGATGTAAAGTTAAGAAATAATTTGACATACTCCGGTTGTTGAAAAATTTTTTTCAAAGTAGGTGATCCTGTTTAAGTAAAATTAGTTAATCCTCTTATTTTTTTGAAAAGTACTTTTATTTAATAATCACAACGTACACGACTAAATATACGTTCTGTCAAAATAAATTATTCCAAAAATGCCGAATTATTATCGAAATTTAGCTTCATATTTAAAAAAACGATCTACTAAATTTGTGTGAAAAGGAAAAAAGCATCAATTTTCCTTCCATAACTTTTTTAATAATCTTATCAGAAAAATAAAACACTCATTTATTGGTCATCATGCACTTCAAGTTTGTCTTAATGTAACTTTGACTAAAATTCTTTAAAAAAAGCATTTTTTGTGTCTCCTGTTCATTTTTTTCTGTAATCCTTTTGACTAAACACGATCGACATTTTTCATTCATTAGAAATTTATAATAAATATTTTTCAGTATTATCAAAATAGACAGACATGTGTATTAAAAATAATATTAATAATTCATAAATATTCATCCCAGAAATACTTTTTTTAACTAGAGTAAAACAATCAAAGACATTCTGTATTCCACTAGTTTCAGCTTTGCGGCGAGTTATTTTCTTATTTTCTTGGAAATGGCAACTGTACTTTCTCGTAAATTTTGATATCACGTTTAAAAACAAATATTAAGGACTGTAAAAGTCTCTTAACAATATTCTAATCCTGAAAAAAGTAACAATTCACTTTTTTGAAACATAATATTTTATTATTTTAGATGGCATGAGCGTATATAGAGAGTGACTTATCTTCTTTTTAAACTATGGCACGTACCTTAGCCGGCGAATGTGGACGCCACATGTTATTTCCAAGAGTCCCTTTTACTGACCAGTCTTTTTGCATACATGACGGCGTCCCGTAATTCCACCGAATACATCTTTTATATGGTGTTGAGCGGCCTCCCGAGACAACGGAAATCGCTTGGCTTGAAAAAAGGCATGCCTGGTTAAGAATGCGATTCAAGCATTCTCAGCACATGACGCCTCGTCTTTACTTTGGATGTTATAAGAAGCTGTATGGTCTGTTCCCTTATTACCTCATTTTGCGTATAGTCATACCAGTCGAATAGTCCCAGAGTTCATCACAAGTATCTGCTTATGAATCTCAGTAAACGGTCATTTTGAGACTTCGTAAGGTGTTATGACTCGCTACTATAGATAAACATTGTCAATATGCAAGCATTGAAAAGGCGGTATTTACGCGGCTTCTGGCAGAATAAGAGAAATACTGAAAGCATGGAAAACTGTTGTATCGTATCCTAATGAAGCAGTAGGTATACAAGCTACAGATTTATTTAAAGATAATGCTGTGTTGCATTTTCCCATAATTCTGAAGCGTCAGTAAAAAAGAATGTCTTCAAACAGCTTTCTAGTATAAAAGAATTAGGTATCATAAATAATAACAATGTACAATTTTGTTTGAATAAACATTATATATGTACATTATATGTAGTATTTTTTTCAACATGGGTCGCATTATCGTATTTTACGTTGATTAATATGGGAGAAATCGCTTCGCTTAACGAGGATTTTTCATATATGATAAAAAGTAGAAACAAAGCTAAGAGCTTACTAATTGTATGTCAGTGGATTACGCAGTATTCTATAAAATTGGACTAAAATACACTATACAATTGTATCATATTATTATTTTAATATTCTTGATAATATACTTAACAATATATATGTATTATATTCGATTGAGTTAAAGGCTGTGACCGTTGGTTTTAAAATATACCCAAATGAAGTATACTGCCATCTGGCGTTAAATATCGTGAATCGTTCTTTTAATATTTCATTTGAGTTTCATAAAATAATAATGAGTAAGCGATACTGTTAAAATAAATATTTTATCAGAGCATAGACTTAAAATTATATTGCATATTATTTTTTAATGCATATATACATGCAAATGTTAATTGTTCTGTCTCCGTATTTAATCCATATATATCTTACTTCCCCAACAAGTTTTTGATATTATTCTGTCTTGCTTTATTAACGTGAAACAGTATGTCGTCTCATTTTGAAAATAAAATAGACATTTCTGTCAACAAAGACGAAAACCTGAATGTTTCAGAAGTAAAATTTTACGATGCTTTCGATCCAATTAATGTGGTTTTCGGTATGAGTGGCATATACGATGTCTATAAACCTACATTTTCTGGAAGCAAACTTTTCAAGAAATATCAATTGTAAGTTATAAGTTTACAGTTTGTCTTATTATTTTAAACTTTGTTGTAAAACATTTTTTTAATATGCACAAATATAATATTATATTATGGATTTTCTCACGTTAATAAATTAACATAAATCTTTTTCCAAAAATGCCGATATTCTTTTATTTTTATATATTTAACCTCTCTATGATTGAGTTATTTAATTACGGTTGCAAAATTGGGTGAGAGTTTTTTCATTAGTCTAGCTTTAAATTTTGATTTTTATTAATTGTATGCGATACTATTGTTATAAAATGTTTGGTGCATAAAGAATATAAATGAGTGTTTTATTGCTTGGTGTTTGACGTACATATATGTCCATACTTATTGAGACCCAATTTTAAGCAAACGCATACAGACGTCCATACTCTTGAGAGGTTAATTGAAAAAAATACATTGTTTTAGTTAACACTTCCCTTACGGTGCCGTTTGATACGATCATGTCCTTTCAGTGGACATTTTAAAATGTTTGTAAGTGTGTGTATGTATATA
>JAPMAE010004599.1:0-11150 GCA_036584705.1 Rhyacophila sp. 25_7
TATAAATGCATCACTAAGTTCACCTTAAAAATACTTTTAACTTGCTCTAGTTAGTTTTTCAGTTCATGATAAAATAAGAATTAGTAATATATTTTCATTACGTATAAGTGTAATGTAAATGATTGTCCATATTGTTCAAAACAATTGTTCCGGTTTAGTTTATAATAATATATTGATTCACACACTTTTCATCAGGATAACAAATTTTTATTTCAATGATATAAATATTTATTCGAAACAATGCATCTTGTGAGAAGAAAACAAAAAAATCAAAGTACCACCACTTATACCAGGTAGCTCTCATATTCTTTGTAAAGCATTGAATGTTATTATTTGTATTTGAGTATTATTTATTTATTACTGTGAAGAGCATTTTCATTATGTGCATCGACTCGCCTTGCGAACAATTAAATATGGATTCGTGGGTAATTAATTCGAGGAGTGGGTAAGCGGTTTGGTTCCTGGCTGGATCTTTGCGTGGAAGTCGCCAGCTGATGAACTGTATACAACTGCCGAATGAGAAACCTTTGAATTAAAAAAAGCGCAGGGGTATAGAAACATTTTCGTGCAACGAATAATGACTATTTGACAGTAAATATATTGAATAATATATATGTTTATAAAAATTACAAATATTGTATAAAATAAACTATTTTATGGTATCTATGATTAATTAAAAATAAATAAACTAAAGTTATCACGTATTAAAAATAATATTCATTTTAAATGATACTATCCATATAGTGAACTATAAGTATGAAGATTTAACGTTCATAGTATAAAGTTAAAATTATTAAAAACTTTCAAAAAATCTACATACATCACATGTGATTCCAACAATATGGTACTACATCATATAGAACTCGTGCCACGATGCAAATTTGCGAGAAACTTTCTCCGACTGAATAATGTTAAAAAGTGGTAATATCGACTGGTCCCCACGATCTCCTGATTTGACCATCGACTATTTTCTATTAGAGGTGCTTGAAAGAAAAGACATACATAAACAAACCAACTACAAATTGAATGCTTAAAAACAAAATAGGAAAATAAATTGCTGGAATTACAACAGAAGTCTGAAAGAACGTTTGAAAAATATGCTTGAAAGAGCTCACGTTTGCACCACGGCCAGAGGTGGCCACTCAACTGATATTATATTTTATACATAATGGTAATGACCGTATAATCATTAAATACAATAGAGATTGTAAAATTGTGTATAAATTAAAAAATATTTAAAAAAACGTCAGCCTGGAACATAGATTATGTATGATCCGTACAACTCAAATTGTGTCTGCTAAAATTGTAATACACTTCAATTCTAATAAATAGTTGATATTACATACATATTACAAAAACATATTTTACTATAAACATTAAAAATAGCTTTAGAGTAAAATTTAACACTTTTTAAAACGAAAGTACACATTGATTATTTATATTATGAATGGTCAAAATACTTGAATATTAAATGTGATAAAACAGGTCATAAGTCTTTTATATAATATATTTCATATACAATTATCAGTAACATATCCAAAAAAAATGTATTTTAGTTAATACATTGATTTTTTGATGTACTAAAAAGTCGTTCTTCAAGTCTTATAAGAAATCTTTGGGTACAATTAGATGATAGTGTATTTCTTGCTGTTATGTTGGTTTTTTTGAAAACTGTTTCATTATAGCTATAAATAATATTATAAACTATGCTAAAACTTTGATTAAATTCGCAATTAATGGTATAAAAAATATATATTTACGATCTCTGGTTTCTGAACAAGCTAAAAGCTGGAGCGGGTCGTGATCAGTCCATATTGTTAGCGTGAACACTATGATATAGCTCCAAATGTAATCGACAGGCCGGAATTAATAGAGCCTTAATAGCAAAATACGCGAGTTTTGATAATAACGTATTTAATTTTTGTCAGGTTGCGATACATATTATTATTGATACGCCTATCATTAAAGCTTAAAGCACATAAAAGCTATAAGCTTCTGGAAATCTATTAGTTTTATAACTCATGCAATGAATATTTCAGTTATAAGTATATTTTTATCACTTTGTACTAGGCACTTAGAGATTGTTTTCTTGTAATAATTAAACTAACAAGTTAACATAGTTTGTTGTTAGTTTTAAATTTATTTTATAATTGAAAATAAAAAATAAATACAAAAATGAAGAATGTTTAACAAAATACTGCACATATAACATAGCGTTATCATTTAAGCTTTTTATTACTAGATATAAATGTTTATTTTTACACTAAAACAAATAATTTTGAAAGAATTGTGTAAAAATGATCTCAAGTCACTTATATGTGTTTATTGTTAAGTTAACTCATAGAGTTTATATGTCAGATACAATAACTCGTCACAAAATACAAAAATTGATGGAAAATATGTCATTTGAAGTCATTATCCTTTTTTTGGAAGCTCGATGAGTTGACGAGAAATGAGTCCAAAAACCTCGGGTGCAACCCCTGCCTGGATAAAAAAAATAGCTTTGTTTGTCGTTGTAACATGAACCACAATGCTTGAGTCAATTATTAATGACTAATGTTTATAAAACTGCTAAAACTGAAGATCAATATTTATATAAGTAGTAAAGAACAGATTTGATACAAAAAAATTGATAAATGAAAAAATGTATGTCAATTCTTGATGAAAACTCGTTTATCATATTGAAATATTAATACAGTTCTCACATATTTTGTCATATGTTATAATATATGCTAAAAAATTATATTCGTGTCGCCTACTTTATTGTTACAACTAAAAATTAATAGACAAAATCAGTCTTCATTATTAAAATATGTTTTATAAGAAGAGGTTAATAAAAATATTTCTTAAATCTTTAAAAAAATGGTGGTATACGTTTGAGCGGTGCTTCGAAAACAAACAATCGACGCGAACAAATTCAAAACCGATACGCCGCGAGAGTAACATTTCATTGCGCCGATATGTTTCTCATTCCCGTACCTTGTTCATTTGCCTTTTTTTCTTTCAATCGCCGGCCATAAATAATGGAGAAACCCTGTTAGCGCGCCGCACTGCCTTCGATAAAAACATTCGTTCATAATGCAGCTCCACGCAATATGCATGTAATGTGCAATAGTGAAAATGATACAAGTTTCGTATGTTTAATGCGCCATAAATCTGAGGTAAGGTCGTGTTTTCATTACTACCTGCATCGCATATCAATACAAACTACGCAGATACAAAAGATTTTTGTAGGGTTTTATTTTATCTCAAAATTTAGAAAAAGATTCAATCTTTTATCCTTTTTTCTATAGTAATAAACTATCATTAGACGTAGATTAAATAGTTTCACCGTATAAAACATGTTTTATGAAACAATAATATAATTTGTAAAGTGATTGTGAACGTGTAATAGTATCTCACAATACTTTCATATTTGTATTTCACTTTGACTTCTTTTGAAGAGTTTTCAGATTCTTTATGTGTCCACATTTCCAAATAATCTAGACATTTTATTCTGACTAATTCATTCCTATATTTTAGTACTATTTGTATTATTTTATATTCGCTTTATGGAGCATATGGGATTTTCACAGTGTAATGACTTACTTGATATTTGTTTGTTACGAGTAATTAAATAATAGATTAGAAAGAGTAAAAATAGAGAAAAAAAAGTTATTAGTATAACCATTTACGGGGTTCATGTCTTGGCTACAATACATTACAAATAAACAAACTTTTTTTGCGACCAACTATGGAGCTTAAACTCTTGACCCTCACTTGCTAGATGAACACGCTATCCACTAACCTTATAAAAGCGATAATTATACTAAATCAGCAAATTAAGTTTTCCATAGTTATTTTAAACGTTGTACCATTTTTAAAACCACAATTGCAATGCATAGAATTTTTGTTTCATTTAACAGACTGTATAATATTTTTGAATATTTCTAGAACATTCGATTTGAAGATGAAAAATACTTACCACAAAATTGCAATATTAAATGCAAACGAAGTGTACACGTACATTATTTCAATAAAAGGCATATTTATAAAACATGTAATAGATTTTTCATTTGATGATTAAATATAAGATTTTTTACTGAAGTAAAGATGTTTAGATTTCACCAATTATTAACATTAAAATTAATGTATTTTTCTAGACCTGAGTGATGGCGAACATGACATGGGAGGAGGTACACCTTCACCGTCACACGCCTTGAATTACTCGTCCTTGGGCGTCAGCGTCGGCGGCGTAGGGGTCGCCAGCAGCGGGGCGGGAGCGACGCCAAATGACACCGTCGCCTGCTCGACAGAGACACTCCTACGGAACATCCAAGGACTCCTTAAGGTGGCTGCAGACAATGCACGCCAACAGGAAAGGCAGATCAGCTATGAGAAGGGTGAGTTCTTATATATATATATATGTACACAATTTATGAACAAGTCAAATGAATATGTCAAGATTTTTCATATGTTGCAGCTTTGATTTTTGGTTGTAAAGAAGGGGTTATAATAATATATAAAAACATATGCTTACACTCATTCCAACGTCATGGTTTTATTTATTGTCAATCTTCAGTAGAGAGCTTAATGATAATGACAGAGATTTTTATACTTATTTCTAATATACTTTAAAAATTGAAACCAATTTTGTTTTTAAATCACTTATCATTTCAAACGGTCTTAACGGAAAAAAACTGGTAATAACTTTTATGTTATTTTTTGGGTAATTAATATATAAATCTTTATTATTATTGTAATTTTAAGAATGTCATTATGTTTTTCTATATTTCATTTCACTCGAAATAAGAATATTTAAATGTAAATCACTGTACGTTGTTAATATTCTTGTTTTTATAAGCCAATTTTATTCTTTACTATGAAATATGAACGTTCGATACACCTTTCAAAGTTACAATCCCTCATTTTAACATTAAATTCTTACATTTTTTTAGTCATTTTTTTAAAATATAACCAGATAATTCCGAAAATATATATTTAATTAAAAGCGTTTATTATAATTATACTATGACATGGAGTATTGTTTATTACGCCCCGCTTTTATTTAAAAATAGTTTTTATTTGCGTGCCCCTTACAATATAAAGTTAATAAATATATAATCACCTTTAGTAAGTCAGTGTATAGCGCATCCGACTCGCAATTTGAGAGTTGAGTGTTTAAATTCTGCGCTGAGAGCAAAACGATTGAATTAACAATTCTTTCTTTCTTTCGACCATATCCGCTCCAAAACGAAGAATATATATCTTTACAATGTGAAGAATACTTTGACCTTTTTAATGCATAATAATTGTCAGATATTAGCTTAATAAATTTTATTCATGTCCCGGTTTCAAACGCACATGAAAAAATATGTGCAATTTTTGTCAGCTACGAGATTTAAGCCAGCAATCCTTGGCTTGTTAGTCGTATGCGCTACCCACCCACCTACAAGAGCAATGAAGCTAATATCAGTAAACTTAAACATGTAATATATTTTTAAATTTTTATCGAACAGTATTGCTTAAGACGAAAAGTAAATTTACTTACGCAAGACATACAACATAAGTATTATTTATTATTGATTTATCGATAATAAATAGTTGAAATACACAATAATAATTGTCGCTTTGGCAATCCAACGCATTAAATTGGAGATAAACGAGCACTAAAATATTGCCAGCAATAAAAATGAACATGGACTCAAGATACAATTAACCCAACAATGTTGCATTTTACGTCTTTACCTTGAATTTATTAAGTTATTTTTATCAATTGGCCGTTTTGTCGACTGGAATGGTCGATGCAGCTGTGAATATGCACGATTTTGCACCAATTCTTGGAATATTAGAAAAAGGCAATTGATTTTGTCTTACCTTCACTTCGTGTAACTAATATATTATTTTCTTTATACTAAAAATATTTCAAAATTATGTGAAAGTCGCTATAATATTTTTTTTACTTCAAAACCAGTCCAGAAAAAAAAGTTAAGAACTCAAAAACAGAATTTTTATCACATAATCTGATTGCGCATTATGTCTTATTATATAAGTTTTGTTTTTTAACCATATCCGCTTCGAAATGAAGTAAATGAATTCATTAAGCGAAAAACAGATTTTTTGAGTAATAATTTTGCCCTCGTAGGTGAGTGGTTAGCTCATCCAACTCACGGTTCGAGGTCTAGGGTTTAAATCTCGTAAGTACCAAAATTGCACAATTATTGTCATGTGCATTTGAAACCAGGACACGGACCAAATTGATTGAGCTTCTAACTGACAAATATTACTCGTAAAAATCTGTCAAAACAATCTGTATATTTTTAAAACCCATATGCTCCGTTTTTGAGCGGATATGGTTCAAAGAAAAAAAATATTTCTTTTCAGTTGTTAGCTCAACCAATTCGGTCCATGTCCTGGTTTCAAATTCACATGAAAATAACTTGTGCAATTTTGCCGGCTATAGGATTCAAACTCTAGATTTTTAGCTAGTGAGTCGGTTGCACTATGAAGTATTTGAGTAAAACAAGCCTTTTTTTTTCAACAGTCTAATAATTTTACAATAATAATGTAGTTTTAAATACTAATTTCTAAAAATATAAATGAAATGATTACCAAACTTATTTGGTATGAGATTTTCAACTGATCTCATTCGCATAATATTAATAACTTATTCTAAGAGTATATTAGATGATCAAATAGTTATTAGTATTGTTAATATGCAAGTATGTATTTGTTAAATAAAAGATATTCAAGTTTATTTGTATTAAAGAAATATTTGAAATCAATCAAGACATAATTTTTCTCGAAACGGAAATGGAATTACCAATACAAATACCGCTACAAAAGTAATCGAATGCATGATTAAAACTGTCAATTTCGATGATAATTTATTACCTAAGAAATCTTCACTGACAGCCTGCAATTAACAAAATCAATAGTTATGTTATGGGTTCGTAATTGAAAGTAAATTGTATTTAAATCTATTGCCTCTTTACAAGTGTTCTCTTTTTCTCATGCCACATTTTGAATAGATTTTTACGTTTTATTGAATTATTATTTGACAATTAGTCAAACATGTATACTGTCACATTTAAAAAATAATATTTGAAGACAATAAACAAAGTCATTTTTTTTATAAAAAAAACCTTTTATGCTATCCCGTGGAAAGCTTATTACTATATTTTTTTTATATATTACAATTGCACAAAAATCCTTATTATGTGTTTAAAAGGATTTTATGAAAGTTTTCTTTAAAATGAGTAATATATACAAATTGTATATTTTTATAATATAGAAACAATAATATGGGTTTTTATACATTTTGATTAAATATTATGTTGAAAAATGAAAACTAGTTTCATTATCACAATACTTTCAACATATATCATAAATTAAAACTAAGCACTATTAGTGTTTTTTTATTATTTTTACTGATATTTTTGGAGAAGATAATAAATACTACATTCTAAAGCACATAGAAATCTATAAAATCAAAAATTCCTTTGCTAATAAGTTAATATTATATACTAAACAAAAATAATATTATGTTGTGTTATTATTATACAGAAAAAATAAAATGAAAATAATATATTTTTTCTTTTGATATTAAAAAAGTTTTAATATATATGTATATATATTGTATTTGAGTTTTTATAATATTTAATTCCATCAAACATAATATGAAAAAATTATATAGAGACAATGATTATAAAAGCATTTAAATCGTATTGAGAAATATTACTCGTAAAAAAATTCCATGAGCTGAAACTTGAAATAGAATTTTTTGAAATGATACAGATGTGAAACAAAATGATATTTTTCAGTGGTCGTCATTTATGCAGAAGTATTTATTTTAGATTTTATATTTAGGGTTGCTCCTTGTAGAAATATTTTTAAACCATTTTTTCTTAGAAATAAATGTAATTTTAAATAGTTACATGCTTTGAAATATATTAAATAATAATTCAAAATAATAAACAATAGTCAAAATAATTTATACTCAAAGAACGCTATATTTATCAGATAAAATGTAATAATTATAAATTTAATCATTTGATTGTGAAGTAAATTTAACCACAAAGTTAGCATTGCTTATCGCTATTAGTGCAGTAAAAAATAATTGGAAAATGCATAAAATAAATAAAAAAGTATTAAGTTGAAGTATCGCGATGGCAGGCCAATAAAAGAGGTTTGACCAATTAACCGAAGGAACGATATTCACTCCTTTATTGCTGCTCTCTGCCTTATTTTAAATAGTACCACATACAAATTTACAACTGCAGCATTCACAACTAAATCGTCTGCGTCCCACATTTCAACGACTTTTTTAATTATCAACTCAGAATTGAATTACAAATTAAAGAATGTATCTCTTTTTTTTCATATATATGCACGTTGTTGTATTTTTTTAAAATAAAATTCCATATACGCTCCGAAATTGAGAATATGGTATCTTCATAGTATGAAGATTTTCTTAACGTTTATTTTTTACCAGTAACAGTTTTATTATTAATTATTTGCTTAATCGTTTTGGGTTCATGTCCTGGCTACAATACAAATAAATAAAAAAATGAAAAGTTTTGCCACCTGCACTGGCCTTGAACCCGTAACCCCCGCTTCTAGGCGTACGCGCTGTCCACTAGCCTAACGAGTTATGTATTATAAATTTTATTTTGACTTTTTTTTAGTTTAGTTTAATATTTTCCAATTTACCGGTTATCAATTATAATATTAACGCAGCACATAACGTCTATGCTTTGGTTTTTAATATGCCTTAAAGCATTTAGAATTTATGGCCGCTACGGGACTCAAACCTGCACCCCAAAAAGTGGATGAACTATTTGTTTATCTGGTGCAAAAGCAGTGTGATGATTATCTTTTTTTTTTCAATATGTAAATAGAATCTTAATTTATATATGCACCAAATCATCAGTTTACTGCTACGACCGATATTACATTTAACAGAATTTTTCTTGGCTTAAAGTTAACAAAACATATATTATTTGGCCACTATCATGCATAGAATTCCACTATGTATATATCCGCTTTGAGATGGAATAAATCCTACTTAATACATTCATATTATGAAATTTTGTTACGAATAATATAGTTAATAATTATTAGCTCGTGTATCGCCTTCACAAATGAGTGGATAGCACATCCGATTTATGACCCAAGAGTCGTAGGCTCAAATCCCGTAACTGGCAAAAATTGTTGAGGTTTTTTCGCGTGCATTTAACCAGGACATTAACCAAATTGGTTAAGCTAAAGATAATTATTACTCGTAAAAATGTCAAAGTAATTTTCACATTGTGGAAATTCATATTCCTCGTTTTGGAACTAATATGATTATAACAAAAGAAGAAATTATTAAGTCAAAAATTTTGTTATCAATATACGATTTGAACAAGCGTCCCTTGGATTGCTAGTCGGATGTCCATGCATTGATCTACTAAGGGTAACAATATATTAACTGTATATTGTAAGAGTCACACTGATTGGATGAATTCTGCGACAGTCAGATTCCGAGCAAATACAAACCATTCGCATACGAGAACGCGGTTAAAGACATACGTACGTGTGTATTTAAATTATTTAAATACCTGACAATACTCTGTATGACAAAAGCAAACAAATCGTATGCCAAAGTTATATACTAAAATATTATTACCAATAATCGACCATCTTATAACATATATCGACCGTGTTTCGACAAAAAGAATTAACCCTCCACATAACAAATTTTACAAAAAGCTAGAAAAACGTTTTTTATTGTCAAAGTCACATTAACACAAACTTGAAGTGCATGATGACTAATAAATTGGTATTTTACCTTTATGATCTAATAATTATTACGATTATTAAAGAAAAAGCATTAAGCTTGAGGGTTAATGCTATTTTCTTTTCCACACAAACTTTGTAGGCCGTTTTTTTTCGAAATCTTAAACTGAGTTTCGATAATAATTTTCGGCTTAATTCCTTTTGACCGAACGTGTATTTAGTTGTATATATTGTTATTATCAATTAAGAGCATTAAAAAAACTGATGATTACGCCTTTTTGCCTAAGCAGGGTCGATATAATATTATATGTAATATACGAGTAATTTTAATATGTAAGTTGATAGAAAGTAAATAGTTCTGAAATACTCCTAAAAGGCGATTCATATTCATAGCAGCACGTAAATTGAGTAAAAACTCTCTTTTAGAAAGAAAGACAAATTTTGACTACATACTTATATATCTAATACTAAAACGTGGTGCGTATTTAAAGAATACCCAAAATATTCACAGATTTTTTATGATTCTGACATATCAATAAAACGCCCTCTTTTTAATTACCCTTCTGTGCATTTATTACTCTATATGCAACACTGTTACTATTTTGTGCAGCAATAAACATAAATGAGTCCTGTCTGTGGCCAGAATGACTAAGAAATAATAGCCCGAAAAATAATAAAAACGTTTAAATGCTGACAATAAAATTGAAACAATACATTGAATAAGAAACCTGAATGGGGAATAAAACATTTTACAAGTGTACGGATGTCCTTATCGACCCTTTTGAATTTATAAAGAAAGCCGTTTATTACACATTCTTCCTTATAGCACTTATGACACAAAAAATTATAAAATATAAATAACAATTATCATTGAAACATTCTTAGAAGTAGGTTTTTGTTTGTTGAAAGTTATTGCAGTCTGAAAGCAGAGTGTATTACGCATATTCAATCAATTCCATTTGTTTTATTAATTATAACAAACTTATTCACAAAAGTATACTATTCCGTACTAAATATTGAATATTCACACAATTTAACGGTTTCACAATAAAACGTTCTCACCGTCTTACTACTAGTTTTACGATATGTCAGTATTTTCTTAGTTTTGTTTTATTTATTCTTAGTATTAAAATTTTAAAACTTAGAATGATTGTATTGTTAAGCTGAAAAGACTGTATTACAATTCGGTATTAGTTTGGCAATCGACATATCATTATAGCCGTTAATAAATGCAGGTTGATACATATTGCTAAATAAATTTTAATGTACTTACATATCATTGTCTGAACGCAAACAACGGTCAGTATAAATATTCACAACATACTTAAATTGTTTTTTATTCCTACTTTGTTGCGTTTCGTTGCTATGGAGATAACAAGATTTAAAGTCAC
>JAPMAE010004602.1:0-14000 GCA_036584705.1 Rhyacophila sp. 25_7
TCGGATGCGCGCCACCCAGAGAAGCCGCGGCGGACATTTGAACGATGTTATTTTTTATACATAATGGCATCAATAGGTCTTTCAAATGAATAAAAAAATTCGATAATATCTCACACATACTTTGTTTTATTTAAATTTAAAGATAGGAAGAGCTTAATCGAAGACCCTTTTTATAGGCCAGACATAATTCAATTCAGACGTAATTCAAAATTATAGTTTATTGATAAGACGAGCTAGCTACGAGTAGGTCTTAGTAGAAGAGTCAGTGTAGTTCTTAGGCCCAAAAGTTTGAAGACCCCTGTACTAAATTAAAAGAGCGCAACTATATGTATTTTATGTCAGCGATTATGAATCCGAAATTCGCGTACGATAAGATGTCCACGCTTTATTTCAAGATAATACTCAAAATATGAATCAGTAATAGCGGATTTACCATATGGTACGATACAGTGAAATAGGGGTGTAAGTTGAATGAATTTTCGAACGACTGTTCTATATTTACATTGCAAAGAGGGTTTTTTGATTGTATTTTTCACTGTCAGGCTCTCAATACATTAAAACCCCCCTGTTGGCACGGAAAAACTTTTTTCGCTACGTACCTCCGGGAGCGCATTAAGTTACCTATGTACAAGTATATTGTACCTGAAGGCTGAAATGTGTTGTAAAACAATGAGTTATTTTTTAGAATACAAAATAACATATCAGTGAAACTTCTATCCCGTAAAAAGATTTTTCCAGCAAAGTTTTACCGCAGAGATGAACTGAGATATTCTGCAATGGTTTATGATCAGACGTGGGGATTTTATATAACATGTTTATGTTATTCGATCCTTAGAAGATTTCAATATCTAATATAAGAAGAAGAGTTCTTAGAAGAAATCAAATATAATGAAGCTACTAGAAACGACGTGTAATATATCTCTAAGCTGAGATTTCAATTAAGTTCATTTACAATTTATTGTACTTTGACGCTCCATTGTTAAATTATAAATACGTCGCCCAACGTTAAAGAAATGAAATAAAAAAGCTCGGTAGCAAAATCAATCGTAACACTTACATATATATAAGACATAAATCGAATTTGGTAATTTAAAAAAATGCTATACGTCATGTACGTGTGGTGTCTAAGCACCCGTGACGTGCGTGTCTCATCACTGGTAAAATATACGTGTTTGTTAACTTGATAGATAATATACTCTTGATAACTGATTTGATAAAAAGTTAATTATTTCTAAATTAGGAAATTTAAATATTGAAATAAAAAAAACAAAATGGATGTCATGCTAATTATTTCTTTCGTAAATGAAAAAAGGTATGTATTAACAATATAAATAACCACTTAAAAGCATATAATATTTATATTATAAGAAACCTATCATAATGATAATATTAACTTTAATAAATATAAATTACAGATTAAATAAGCAGTTTCTAACATAGAAAGCGTGGTATATTGCTAAGGGAGGCGCCAAAATGTTGTAATAAAGTTTTTATTATTTAAAATGTTTCTATATTATTATATATATTAAAAAAAATAAAAAGTAGGTTGGTATATAGTAGGGTACACAGTAGCATAAAGCTTGGAAACCGCTGGCTTAAACTACAAAGTCAAAATTATGTTCTGATTAATGTAAATGCATTCATTATAACAGTATATAGTAGTTTGCGATGGCAATGTTTTTTTAAATAATGATAACTTTTACCTCAAGCTTATGAAGACTTCTCATAATTATTCTAAGCTGCTTGTTTGTTTTTTATAGTCCTCCTTGAGTATCTTTAAGATAGTATCGTGTTGGAAGAAAATATAGGCAGGTTATATTGTGAGAATTCTAGAGTTTTTAAATAGCTATTTTGAAAACACTTTAGTAAGCAGTAAACTAATGGACTATCTTCATAAGAAATGGGCAGATAGTATCACAAGAAATATACATAGAATAAATTATCTAAAGTTAAAATATTGAAATGAAAAACCCTGAATATGGCTGTACAGTCAGTCATATATAAAATATTAAGCTCTCCAGGGTAAGTTTTTTAATTACGGTTATACAATTGGGTGAAAGTTTTTTCATTATTCTAGCGTTAAATTATAATTTTTATTAAATACTAGCTGAAACCCGGCATGCGTTGCTACGCCAGTCAAAGAAATAAATTTTTCATTGATTAATAATTATGTAAAGAGTATTTTATTCTAGTGCTTCAAAATACACTATATTTTTAGTTTTTCCCTCTTGTGCACGAATGAATAACTGTCTAGGCTGTCCTACTCATGAGCATGCAACATTTGACCGAATATAGGTAAAAGGGACTGACCGTCACAGAACAAATTTTACAGGAGGTACAAAAACGTGTTTTAATGATTTTTAGTCAAAGTCACATTTACACAAACTTAAAGTACATGATGACCAATAAATAATAAATTGGTGATTAATATTTCTGATCGGATAATTAAAAGCGTTATTAAAAGAAAATCAGTAAAAGTGAGGTTTAGTGCCTTTTTATATTCCATATAAATTTAATATGTCGTTCGTTTTTTAAATCTACAGCTGAATTTTGGTAATAATTTGGCATTTTCGGCTTAATTCACCTCGAAAGAACGTGTATTTAGTTGTGTGCATTGTGATTTTCAAATAAAATCACTTTAAAAAAAACTGAGGGTCAAGCCCTTTTGTCTAAACAGGGTTGATATATTAAAAGAATTAAAAATAATGACAATTATCAAACAGCTATAAATACTTCATTGAACTTTCGAAATGAGAATTCTCAATAGTTTGTGATTTATTTCGTATAAAGTTTTATTGTTATCTCGTCAACCATACCCGGAGTTTAATAGATATTGAAGTGGTTTTGACGTACAGGTATACGGTGAATTTTGGCACGTTTTAATATTATATCCAGAAAATAGAACCATTATTATTGACATTTCTTTGGTTCGTATATTTAAAAACGTTGTTGACATAAGTATTATTGCTGTGAGAAAATTGGTGATTCTATTTTTGGGCTGGGACTTTCATTTAGAGTGACCCGACAAAGCCACGCAGTACAGAGCCGCGTCGACAAAGCCGCGAAATAAAAATAAAAATAAGCAAAAAGTATTTATTTATTTATTTATTAGTATTATAATGTTAAAAGTAAAAACATAAAAAATAAGGACATGAATGAGCAAAGACAATATTTTTTGTTTGAAGTATATTTATAAAGCATAAAATAAAAACATTAAAATTAAGAAGTGTATGAAAACAAGGAAACAAGTAAAGAATCAAGAAGAACGTAAAAGACAGCAAGAAAGTAATGTTTCAAGATTCAACAAAAGACAGTTTAAATACATAATATTCAAAAAAAAATGTAATTAGATGTCAAAAATGAAGGAAAATAAAAGTTGTCTTTCATTTTATTTAATTTTATAATTCTGTTAATGTGACGTTGACTAAAAATCATTAAAACACGTTTTTATGCCTCTTGTAAAAAAATAATTGTGAGCGTTAATCCCCTTTGACTAAACACGGTCTCTATATACTGATGTTATAAGCGCTATGTACAATAAAAAACTACTCTCGTGAAATGTGGTGTTGCTTTTTAAATATTCATACAAGAAAAGAATTGCTTAGAGATTTTTTTTTAGTTTCTCATTAAGAGGTAAAGAAAGGGTCGTTACAAATTTGATTACAAACAAATTTATCAAATAGGCATAAAAATGTGTATATAACAATGAATCATATGCGCCACTTTTATTCCTTTCTATTAAATTTAATATAAAAGAAATTGAAAAAAATCTCGCATTTTTAAGTATAAAAAGATTTTCTTTTAATTTCACTGGGATGAAACATTCGACGAGAAGATAAAATTGCATACATATATTATATTGTTTAAAGCCAAATTTTTAGCGAAACATAGAGAATATTATATTACACAGAGAACAATTTTATATTATTATTTTTATCACGTATATTTAAATTGTACTGTTTCCTTTATTAAGCTAGTGGATAGCGCGTACGCCTACCAAGCGGGGGTCATGGGTACAATTAATTTTTTCAAATGTTTATTCATTTTTATTGTAACCAGGACACGAACCCAAAACGGTTGAGTTAATAACTGACAATTATTACTCGTAAAAAACTTTCAAAACAATCTTAACATTGTGATGATCTATATGCTTTGTTTAGAGGCGGACATAGTTTTAAAAAAAATAATATATTTTTTTAAAAGTTCGGTACTGACTTCAACTGTACTCACCAGCCAGGTTCCGACAGATATTTATTTTTGTTTTACCAAGTTCATAAAGGGTAGAGTATTTTATTCGTTGCTACATTCAACACATATTTGAGTGGTTTCTGAGGCAAGCCTAAAAACGTACTGTTACGACTTTAAAACAATTTTGAAAAGTTTATTGTTGGTACGTTTTATTTTGGTAAGTATAATGCATGTAATATTATTTTATCACGTAAAATTATTGTACATATTCTCTTATACGTGGTAAAAAAATATTCCACGCGTAAATTTTAGGTTTTTATTGTAGTTTTTCATGTTTATTTCGAACAGATACACAATTGAGTTCTCTATTTACTTGCTTGAAAGGTTTTTCACACGTCAGTTTATATGGCTCTTCTTCCGATTTATACTTAAGACTGAGTACTGGACTTCCAATATTATCAAAACCTCTACAAGATATTTCAATACGATTGATTATACATTATTTGTTATATTCAACTTGAATTTAACGATAAGAAAATGGAGAATATAAACATTTATTACATGTTTTTTGTTTTTATTTATTTCTTCATTTTTTTTACATATTATGGACATCAAAAATTATAAGTTTAATATGTTCACAATATAAAGATATATAAAAAATAAATAACTATTATCAAGGCATATCACTCATACCATAAGTTCTATTTTATCCATAACCTTGTCCGTTTTAAAGACAGATTTTTTTTTATTCGTCAAATAGACTAACTCAACAAAACAAATAAAATCTGTGTATCTTCATTTCGTTATAATTACAAATAGACTTTTCGCTAATCGAATATTATTTTTTACATTAAAATTGAATTTAAAATTTTATAAATATTTATTATTAAAAAATGTATTGCAAGTATATTTTAAAATAAATTATCAAATAACGTTTGACATTATATAACTGTGTAATATCGTATACTAATCTCCTTCGTGTGTTTTTAATTTAGGCGATAAATAAATAATAGAACTAAGTTCACAGTACAAGATGAAAGCTTTCATTGGGCAGACTTCGGGTATATTTTTATAGCGGTGACTGTGCATAACTTCCATAGTGAATGCCTTTTGGGTCTACCAAAAGCTTCACTATAAAACATGAAAGCCGAGAAATGACAATGAAAACGAACAGATTTAGACTACTATGGCAAGGGACAGATCCAAAATAGTGGTCACGAGGCCAGTAACGTTCCCTTCTAAGGGTCAATGTGTCAAACGACTTATACATATCAGAAAAGTACTAATTACGAAATCCTTTTGGTAATACCAAGTAAATATTCAAATATTAAGAATAAATAAATGAATATATGAAAATTATCTGAAGTATTGTATTATATATAATTATAGAAGCACTATCTTCAGATTGTTTCGATATTCTGCTTCAAGAGTTTATTTTGAGACTTTCTCCAAGACATTTTAAATGTCAATAGACGGAAATAAATCAATTAGCTACCATTTTCAAACATTCTGCGACAGGTGTTTGCAAACTTTGAAGTATTAAAATCTTTATATCTGACATATTTGTATAGTTTTTAAAAACACACGCATAACGCACATACTGTTTATATTATACTGAAATAATTTCGTTATTAAAAAAAAGTTTTTTCGTACAATTTATAGAAACATTATACTAAAAAAATAACTGTTCTTATTTAGCCTATATATATATATATTATAAAAGAATGTACTGATCTAAATGTTATGAAATCCATTAATATCGTATTTAAAACCGAAAATAACAAAATATTCATTACAAGACTATTAAGTATATGTCGTTTTTTTGTAAATTGTGCATAATCTAAATTCATCATTTGTTCCAAACATTTGTTTAGTAATAAAAATCTCATCGAAGATTGTCACGAAAAAAATAGAAAGACTCGGAACACATTTTTCTACGTGTTTTGTTATTAAATACTGCGATAAAATATCTGAAAGTGATTTAATTTTAGTGTTCTATAAATGTTGCCCTCATAGATGAGTGTATAGCCATCCGACTTATGAACCGCATGTCTACGCTTCAAACCCCATGGTTAGCAAAAATTGAACAAGTTTTTCTATATGCATTTTAAACTAGGATATTGGCTGAATTGTTTGAGTTAATAACTGGCAATTATTACTCATAAAAAAACTGTAAAAAAATAGTCTTCACAATGTGGAGTGTGTCATCATAACATATACACTATTTTGTATTATACATAATTAGAAAACATTTTCTGACAAATTTGAACTAAAAAGTTTTGGATTCCACAATTAAATTGAATGACTACAAAGTCATGAGCCAAAAATTCAAAATTGATAACAGAATCGTTTATTTTGAGTCATTTACTCATACTACGTGTCAATTCAAGATGTTTTTAGTATACGTAGAAAGAGACTTTGTATATTTGAGTAAAATATTACAATATACTTACTTAAATAAATAGTTTCTTATATAAATATACTATTATAAGATTATTCAATGAGTCAAGTCAAATGTTTTATTGCCTGAAATATAAAAAGTACTAGTATTTATTAAGTGTGAACCTGAAAATAAGATGCTTTTGAAGTAGAGACTTAAAATGAAAAAAAACACGCGGCACTTTTAAAAGCAGCCTGAAGAAATCATTCGCAAGCAAGAAGTAAACCTGACATAACATTGGTAATTGTCTTGAATGTCAGTCAACCAGAGTTTATATAACCCACATTCTCATAAACAAACCATTACGATCAATTTGAACTGTTAACTCAATCAATACTTCATTTCCTAAATGCCTTCTCAGCAAATTCGCTATAAATTTATACGCTTATAAATAGAGTGCGAAGTGACAAGATAATTAACTACCGTTTAATACGCAACAATTTCTTTGAGAGACAGAACTAAGGATATATTGTCAGTATAGTGGCAAAAGGCGTTAAGTAGAAAAATGACCGTTTTGACATAATAATGCAGTTTGGTAGATTTTCGTACTCTCTGTCATCTGGTAAAATGGCTTAGCTATATTTCTTGTACTTCTTCCGTAATATAAAAATATTTCTATCTATTTAATCGATATTATCACCTAAAACCGTACAACGATTATTTGGCTGATCAGATTAAGGGTTTTAGGTATATTTGAGTTCAGAAACAACAAAACTTACAGTCCCCCAGTTGGCTTAACATATTATTATCATTAAATGTAAGTAAGAGTATCAAACTTAAAAATTAATTATCTCAAAACAGTCATTTGACTTAACGCCTTTTGCCAGTATCAGAAGATTTATTGTATGACAGCGTTTAGTATTTATATTTTTTATAGAAAAACTTTTTAAAAAACGTAAAATATCATTACTTGTATATACCGGTTTGAAAATAACATAATTTTGACGATACAATATATTTAAAGATGCAAATATACAAACATTAGAAAGTGCTTAGGTCGATTTAATGCTAATACAGACCATTATAAGAGAAAAAATAGCCATGTACATAATTTCTCGAGACATAAACAAAAAAAGGCTTTTGACATCATTGGATCATTAGTCAAATCGAGCTTCCCAAAGAGAAGAAAGAAGCATTTATTACATTTGTCAGAAATAATTCATCTCGCAAAGTACCGGGCATCGGATTTCGGAAAAAAACGACCGAGCTACTTTTTCACTCAGTTTATTATTTTTATTCCTCGTAATGATGACACCTTGTATTATATTATTATTGAGAAGATAGTAAAAAATATTAAAAAAATTATAACTTATTGCGAAACTTGTAGGCCTGTAAATATAGTGTTTTTTATATATAAATATATATTATAGAATAAAAGGAAGTTAAGTATAAAAGAAAATTTAACTTCAACCTCGTTATAGCGAAATTTGTGAGACTATCAAAAACATCGATTAAAAGTGTGCTACAGTTTCCTTTCCATATTAAATGAGTTTTCAACAAAACTTTATTTTTAACAATTTTTATTAAAATGGAATACTTTCCTCGTTGAAATGAGTTTTTTTTTTCAATTTGAGCAAACATTATACTGTAAAATAGATTTTTTTTTGTTTCGGAATGCGTTACAACGGTATTTTGCATATGTAAATGAAAGAATGTACTGATCTAAGTGTTATAATTTTTTTTATTAATATCGTAACTAAAACCCAAAAAAAATAAGCACTCATTGAAATATGTACTGTTAGTCGATTAAATATTACTACGAGTATTGAAATTCAAAGTTATGTTGATTTTTCATAGTGGTCTCAAATTAAGTTCAAAAAATTTTTGGGAACGAAAATCTTTTTGAATAAAAAAAAAATAATTAAAAAAACATTTTCATAAATGTTTTGTTAAATACTAAATACTGCGACAAAATCTCTGAGCGTGATTGAATATTCTATTATACTTACTATACCAAATAATTTAATTTTTCTTTATGTGATAAAAAAATAACAATTTAACAGATTGAACATATGGACGTATAAATTTTTCGTTTTAGAATCTACACATCAAAGATTTGACTATTGTGGATATTTTAAAACAATCATTATGAAATATTACATTGCGACTTTACTCCTTACAAGTGGATTGGTGAAAAAGTTTTTATTATTTTTTGTGAAAATTGCAATATTCGACGTGGTATTGTAATAAACAACTTTATTAAATAAATAAAAAAAAAATGAAGTGCTAAATTAATGTTGCTCTAAATCAGGGGTGGCCAACCCAAATGATCTTGTGGGCCACTTTGGAAATGCATCATAACTCATCGGGCCACATATGAAATTATATATCCCCATATTAGATTTAGATACACCGTAGACATTTTTTTGGAGTGATAAATTGAAACATAATGAGTTATTATTATTGTGTTTACTATTACATATTCTTTACACGTAAACATAGATAATATAATAATGATGATACTAAATGTACATTCTAAAAAAATATATAACACATAAATAATGTATTTTTAATACATTGGTTTTCACTACTTTGGCCATTATAAAATAAATATATTTTGTAAAAGTGTGATGAATCTCGCGGGCCGGAAAATGTTCAAGGCGGCCCGCGGGCCTCGGGTTGGCTACCCCTGCTTTAAATATTTAAGTAGATGTTGCTAGTTGTACAGCTATGAACTCCTGTGTCGATTTGAACCTGTAACTGGCCAATATATTATTGAATGTTGATTCATTTAATTTTTATATAATATGACCTATAACTCATTAAACACAATTTTCAAGACAATATAGGCACTATGAAGATTTAAAGATCGGATCACAAGACGGAGTAGATAATATAGTAAATTTGAAAAACTACTTTATTTTTGTTATATAAATTATATAAGAAACCATATAAAAATATATCAAGCCTATATTAATATTCGTATATAAGAGTAGATAACGTATCTAACTCATGAACTGAGAGGATCAAGCGTTAAATAATCTGGTAGATGGCGAAAGCATGCACGTGTTTTTTCGTGTATATTTGAAACCAGGACATGGACGAAATTGGTTGAGCTTATACATAACTGACAATTATTACTCGTTAAAAAATCTGTCAAAACAATCTTCACTATGTAAAGATATATATGCTTCGTTTCGGAGCGGACATGGCTAAAAGAAGAATTTGGTTTAGAATTCGATATACATTTAGATATTTTTAATATCATTCTCGATACTTGACTATACTGAAGTGACTATGTAAGCAATATTCAATTGTTTTTTTTAATATACTTACTGTATTTTTATGTAATGTCGTGAATATCTTTAAAATAATCTTAAAAAATAATCTTTTATAAAATTGAGTCAACCGTCTCTATTTTTATAAATGAGTAGAAATGATTTATCAGTATACTATGCTAAAACCAATAATCCGTTTGTAGAGATATACCTTAGATTTTACATACATACGAGTATTTTACAACATGAAAAATAACTTTTTTTCCACATTCAAGCGCAAAGTTATCACTTACGTCGAAATCATTTGAAAGTATTTGTTTTTTTATTGTTTTATTTGTTTCTGTCTGTGTAGAAAATTACTTAGAACTCCCACATGCCCGAGCCAAAGGCGTAATGAAAGTTACGATCGGAAAAGGAAAACCATTTTAGAAAGTGATTCGGGTGATTCCAGATCAATACCGATGATTAATTTAAAATACTTACGACTTTGATATATAGTTTTGTTTATGTGACTCAATGTAGATTGAAACGTATAAACTCATCCGCTTTTATCCAACATGTACGAAAAAGAATAGATTTTCAAGGATGATTAATTTTGGTAGTACGCTTTGATTTATCGAAAACATTGTAGATTTCAATATAATTGTTATTTTATAACCACACGAATAGTAAATAATAATCATATCATATCATTTCTTACATTCAATATGGGTACATTTTATTTAATAACCGAGTTTCGTTACTAGGGCTTAATTTTAGAACGAATTGGTCGGAAGGCAACTAACTTTTTATAATTTTCATTATTCAGTATTTTTTTTAATATGTTCTGTGGAAATAAGTATGAAAATTGTCTTATTATTGTAATCAACGTTCCCTCTAAGGTGTGCGCGTGTGCGGTCGCACATCTGTTAACAATTGTCTGCACACATGTTTTTATATTTCGCACACATCTTAAAGAAAGGAACTTGTAACCATATTTTTGTTTTGAACGTTGATTGTGATATAATGGATTACCACTAAGGATTAAAAGTAGTTAAATTATATATTTATCTATGGAAAATCTAAAAAGAAAACAATATTTTCTATTTATTTATCAGTGTAAAAATTATTTTCTCTTTTAACCATATCCACTCCAAAACGAAGAATATGGATCTCCATAACGTGAAGAATGTTTTGACAGTTTTTTACGTGTAATAATCGTCAATTATTAGCTCAACTGTTTCGGGTGCATGTCCTGGCTACATACAATACAAATGAATAAACATTTGTAAACTTTTTGAACAGTATGGTCAGCACGGTCCTCAAAATTATTTACATTATGAAAAAAGAAAAAACCTAACAAAAAATCCACATATGTACTACATATTACAAAATAAGTACATAAGAGTAAATATATATTAATAATACAGTAGTTAATCAGTCAGATAATCATTCAGTTTAAATTGTCGTTGTCTTATACGGTAAAATCGAGTGCAGGTTATTATGAGTACATTAAATACAAGTCGAATACTAATAGTTTTGTATAAAAGTCGTTGGCTCAGACGCAAGTTTGAGAAGTCATTAAATATGTAGGTCGTTAAGCGAGGAGTATATCTAAACAAATTTATGGTTTATAAAAATATGGCAAGTAAGTCATATTATTAAAATTTTAATTTAAAATTCTCAAGAATCATATTTTAAATATTTAGATTGGTAAGTTTAAGAAGTATCTTATTTTGGAAATCTTTATAGCCTGTACTTCTTTGTTTATCAATCTCTAAGTTTTACATCCATACAGAACTTAAAGTTTCACACTCAAATGCTAAATTTAGAGTTTTTTTCAACAAGATTTTAGACCTAAATAAATTCTTCAGCACAAAGAACAGAGCGTTTCCACTTTTCAGTCTGTTTGCGAATTCCATGATAATCTCATTTCTTTTCAAAAATATTGGCTTCCATGTATTAAAACAGTGATTGTTTTCAAATGTAAACTTTTCCGCCGATATATTCCTTACGGACCAGTTTTTACGACATATTTAGGGACATGGTCTCATCAATATTCACCCTTTGATTTATTTTCTCATAGCATTTTGTAGATGCGTAGATATATCATTGACGTGCGTCTGATTCTCCCCGAGCACTATAACCTAATACATAATGATCACCATTAAGACTGTCACCACATTCTTCTTTGAGAGCTTCTCTTATAGCTTTCTGAAGAGCTAGATTAAAAATCGTATTGTACTATATAAATAAAATGTATTTATTATGATATAGTTTCGGTAAGTTATTGTATTATAAAATTCTTTAATTACTCTTGTCTATAGCTGGATATAAAAAAATAACAAATACATCTAAAAAATATGTAAAGATATATTTTTGAAAAATAAAAATATCAAATAACCTCTTTGTATTCTGAAAGTTCATATTTTTTGTCTAACAAAGAAACTTTAGTTTCAATAAATAACGTATTATTAATATTAGCTTTAGACAATTGCTAACGATTAAAATATAGTTAAGCGATCACTTTTCTTTCAGTTTTAAATGTAGCTTTATATTTTATGTTTAACAAAATTACAACAATTTAAGTTTATGTTGATATTATTTGAGAAAACCCCTGTATAATATAATTAGCGTATCGCTAATTGAGAAAATTTTCTACGGAAAACGCTTAGAAATAATAAATAAAAGTTGTACGCGGTTCGACAACACCCGAGTCTACAAAAATAATTAACGCCTCGGGATATTTTCGAAACAATAATATGTAATTAACATGATTTAGTATTTTTGATAAGACAAACTTTTCCATCAAGATTGCTTGTTTCCGTTATCCATAGTCTTTAACAATTAAGCTTACATTGTTTTTCCATTTGGCATTTTCTTTTTCAAAGATGTTCCATGGGGTTTTCATAATACAAAAAGTATGTATTTCATGTATTATTTTGCAATGTTTTTATTTAAAAGACAAGCAAGAAGATAATAATAAATCTTCGTCAATGTATATTTTAAAATACCTCTCAGACTGTGATAAATACATATAAACTGTTAGAATTCGTAAACCATTACTTCACCATTCTCTCACAAGTACTGTTTTGTTGAAAAAACGTTTGCTGTACTGTAGTAAAAAAGCTCAATATTAATCTAGAAAAAAGTCTAATAATTAGACTTGGTTTGATTGACTAAAAAGAAAAGGTTTTAATAAATATTCATCTAAATGCATACAAACGTTGTCTTTGTTGTAGGAAAATTTGCGTGACCGTAAAAGACATTTATTTTATAAAATCTTTATTATAATAAATAAAGCAGAAGTAATACAAAAAGAAACTTCCAAAAACAGTAGATAGGTTCTTAGAAAATACCGTTTTGTGGCAAACCGAGTTATGCAAAACTGAGAGCCAATACAAAATGTAGGAATGCGTTCCGAAATCTTGTTAAAATAAAGAATGTGTTAATTCAACATTTCTTACTAAATTATAACCATATTTAAAACAAAAAACGTAGGTAAACAAAAAATCTGTTCTAATATTAAATTAATCTCATTTTTTAACAAATTACTGTTCAGCACAATAAGGAAAGAGCGATACCGTATTGTAGGACACCCTATTATAAGAGTGTTACCTGTATTTAAAAAAACATATACAATACTTTAATGTTTACATTGTTAAAACTATATTATGTTTGAAAAATGTTATACAGCAATTTATGTTTCTTCGAAACTTGTTATAATCTTCATGAACTTTTACGTAGCCTGAAATAATTAACATAATATTTTCATTTTATTTTTTGGGTCTATTCAAACATACGTACTGAATATATTATGTACACCTGCTCTCTCTACACCATCGGTCACGTTTCCATACCCGGAGCTTAATGTGAAACGTCCTTCAAAATTGTAAGGGTCACGAAAGTAACCCTACAAGTTGGTTAGCGTGCACTCAACAGTGCGTGATCCTATATTGCTCAATTTGATTATGGTAAGTTAATAAAAAAAACAATGTACGTTAACGAATTTTTAATATGAGTTAAGATATTTTTAGTAGATATTCACATGTCCTAACTAATTCACTAATATTAAATACTAACTGAAACCCGGCATGCGTTGCTACGCCTGCCTGTATGCTGTGGGTTTATTTATTGCCAAAATAATGCATTTATAAATCTCCAGTCTTCTGTTT
>JAPMAE010004603.1:0-14000 GCA_036584705.1 Rhyacophila sp. 25_7
GATGCTACTATCCACTCACCCATGAAGGCGACTAAAATAATATATTTATGAAAAAACAGCTGTGGCTAAAAAAATTGTTTTAATTTCATAGTAGTTATCATCAGTGATTTCGTATGATTTTTATTAAAAAATATTTTTACTCTGTTATTATTTTGCTAAGATAAATTATCATGTGTATTTTTATTCATGAACAAAACTATCATTGAAATAATAACACCATTATTATACACGTTTCCACAAAATATATTTAAAACATTTCAAGACCTGTTTCGTCTGTCACGCTTTTATCAACTGAAAAGAGAAAGGTTCAATTTCGCCCTTATTACTAATCTTTTTTATATTGAACATTATTTTAGAAAAAACTTATGCCCAATTTTAGATATTTAGTAAAACACGGTACAAATCATAATATGACAGTAATTAATATATCCCACTCTTTGTCATCTGACGTGTAAATCACGAATGAAATAAAATCATAAAAAAATCCAATAGATTCCTATTTCATCTTTTTAACAGACATTTTATCAGTAATTTCAATATTTATGCGATAAATTCGTAATTCGTTCATCAAAATGTTCATTTAATAGTAAAAGGTTTTACAACTGAAACTAATTGGTTATTCCCATATATAAGTTACTTTTTAGTGATTGTGTTTTCTGCCCTGATTGATTATCAAAGTTTTGTTCTGAAATAATGAACAGTTCTCTATTTCATTGTTTTGTTTGCATTGAATGAAAATTTACCCTTCGTGTATAAATGGAAATTTGTATTTCAAATTATTCGGTGACTTCATAATATATATACACGTTTCGGTAAATATACCTATTTAACTCCGTGTTTATTTTTTTTATGTATAAGTATAATTACTGTTATTACAGGAACGTTTTTACTGACAACTACAACTACCTTACATTAGAGTACTTACTTGCTCAAATCAAACATCCACTAATAAACCGCAGTCACACTACTTCACTACTCACAGCTTTAAACCAACCCTCGTACTTTGGGCTATATTAGATTAAAATGCATCATATAAATCGATTCAATCAATTGTAGCAAGAAAAAGACGAAGGTCGCGCGAATGACGCTAAAGAGTAGACCATTGTAATTAATACGCGGTTCGCTAAAAACACCCCTCAATCAATCAACGACAAATATATATATATATTCCAGTAGATAAAAAAATCACAGTAATTTGTCTTTCGTTATAACCATATATCGTGGTAAATGTTAACGATGTTCGCGGTTTACCAACAATTTATTATATATAACTATTTTGAATATCCACTGCTGTTTTTTGCTGGACCACTATTGAAATGTATCGTGTTTGTTTAAATACATCTTATAAGTGCGTTCTGTTTGTTAAGTCTTAACGTGTTAGTATGTTTTGAGTAATTGAATCAATTTGCTTAAATTATTCGAGCCATTTATCTTGTGCATTTATATTACAAGTCACACAACTCGAGTGCAGCGGCCTGCAGCTTTAACTCATCATAATATGAATACAATAAATTCTTAGTATACTTACTTGTAAACTTGAGTTATACATTTAACTTACTATTAATTTAAACTATTACCTTTTGAATTTCACACGTGCCAGAGGTTTTTATGTTAGTTTAATGTCTCCTGTGTGGTTTTTATACGTCATATATCCAAATAAATCTTGGAACACTGAACTATGAAATGTGTTAGAAACTTTCACATTCTGTTTTATTGTCGACTGAAATAACCACGGATAATATCGCCCCCAAGTTGACTAACGCGTTTGTTCGTTCGGTTTCTACTCCTGTAATTGTATACTAAAAATGTCACTTTACACATTTGATTAGTCGAATTCTCCCAGCCTATGTATATTAATTTACTGATTTTTTTGTTTGTCACTGCCAATCCTGGAGTGTCTTCCCTCCGACTTGCTAAACACAGACCTGAAAGTAGATCCGCCAATCGTTTAATAATACACAACAACTTCTATTGTTATTTGAGAGATGAAAGTTACGATACGGGATTGATGGTGAGGTGACCGTTATGCGGGCAGATCGTGATCGAGACATTCAGCGGCCTCTGTCCCATGGCGACTTTTGTCGTCGTTCTCGTTTCTTCGCATTGGCCCTCTTCCCTGGCGCAAGGTGTAATATGGCAATACGCCAGCATCTCGATAAGCATTGTATCATTCAATCTTATACATTAAGTTGTTCTTCGGTAAATGGCTTTCTCGTGAATTCACTAGATTTTTAATGATCGCAGCACGTACGAGTATGTAACAAGCAGCATTTTTATTAGAGCATTAAAAATCCGCCTGAATATTATGAATGTTAAAATAAGCTCAACAAGCCGCCAAGATTATTTAGATAACCGTGCTTCAGTAAATTATGCGGACGCTTATAAAACGTACATTGTAGATTATTAAAAACACACACACACACATTCATTTAAATTATCAATTCGGCCATTGTTCAACTACAAATCGTTATAAAAAATATTAATATGTATAGATACTATAGATGCGTATACATCTGCAGCATGCTATAGTAATTATTATTCATTTATTTGTCCTATATACGCGTCGGCCTATATATCCGTAACATCATCTAGATGCAATTTTTATTTCTTTGAAATGGTTGTTTGACTACCTCCTTCTTAGGACGTGTTTTTATCGCTCCATCGTGTTATTACGGGAATAACAAAAATAAAATATCTAACATTTCACTCAAGAGAAATTGTTTAAGGAGCTTGATGGTGGTTGGTTTTAATTAGTAGTATTACATTCAATGATATATTTCATTTAATGACTGTATTTTACAATTATTTTTGATTCGCGAATATATTACAAAGATGCGTAGTTTTTTGAGAGGAAAATTTCAATTCTTATAAGATCGATTAAATATTTCGGCAATATGATATAAAGTGCTTTGTTTGCCACCTTATTACCCTGAATAAAAAAAGCCTATTGAAAATATCTGGGGAACTCAAAAAAGTATATCGCTTATCTTAACGTTGGATAGACTTGCGATAGGATTAATAGAGGTGATAATTGAACGATTCAATCAAATTGATGGAAAAATGTGGTCTAATGCTTGTCGACATGTCAAAGAAATTGAAGAAAAATACTAGACTCCATGATATGGAAACAAATTCACAATTGATTTGGGTGATAGCAGCGAATCAGAATATTCATGTGTTCATTTATCTAGTTATGATTCAGAATAAAAACATGTCAATAAATATGCGCAATGAATTATTTTATTTTTTCATGTCGATTAAAAAATCGAAAAAAATTATTCATATAGATTAGTTCAATTAGTTTGTGCGTGCCTGTACTTCTCAACACGTACACGCACAAACTGTGTCTGTACAACATAACAAACATCTAGGAAAGCGCGCACAGATAAATGAATAATAATATACCATATTTTTTAATCCATTTTATTAAACGAAATACGTATAAAGAATAATTTACTGATGGTCTTGTGAAATTCTTTCAGCGAGGCGTTTGCAGACATTTACGAGTATTTCATTAGAAAATAAAAACGATGCCTTACGCGTAACGTCCAAAATATAATAGTTAAAGTCTTCTGTGCGAACTCGTGATAAGTAAGTGATCTGCTATGTTTTCACACGTGACGATAAACCGTGATGGTATGTCCCAGGTTAATTCACTGTAAAAAGGGGATGAGTGTTTTGTGTATCTACAACTTTATTATAACGCGACACAAGAATGACTCAACCGGAAGCTGACTGCAAAATGTTTATATTGATGTACGAGCTCGAGGGATTTCTTTTAATTGATGTGTATTTTTAAATATTCCAAAGATAATATATATTTCATGGAAAACTTATCAGAACGTTTTTCATGATACATTTACATGTAACTCTTTTATATACTGCAGAATATTGGTGATGCTGATTTACCATTGTAGATAATTATGACTACATACCGTACTTACTAATTAACCCTTACCTTTATCAGGTTTTTACTCCTAGTATGAGGTTAATAGTGCTAAGTTTCATTGGGGACGTATTGCGTTAGGCAACATATCAACCCATTCCCGGCAGAAGATCGTAAGAGTAAACATTGTATTTTACATGAGGAGGTTTTTATCTAAGGGTCTAAGTTTATTTTAATAAATAAATTTAAAATTAAACACGTCTGTATAGTATTTGATAACTGAAGGTACGGATTCATGAAAACTTGATACCGTGCGGACTGTGCAGATATCTATTTTTAACAGATTCCATAAAACAAACGGATATCATCCAATTGCCGCTTACGATCTTCTGCCGGAAATGGGTCGATAGTGTATATGTAGTAGATTTTCTTTAATAATTTAATTATACGATTGACATGCAGAAGGATGTAACGAAATGAAATATCCCGAAATCAATAATAATAAATATATTTGAGATAACCAACAATATGTGTACTTATTTGTTCGTATGTTTAATCCATTTTAAGAATAGACATCGTGAACGATCACGTCTATAATTAATATGCTTTACAATATTACTAACAGTTCAATAATGGTAATAATATATTGGCTAACTAATAATATAGAGACAGTCCGATAGAGGTTTAATATAGATAGACTGACAGAAAACTTTGAGGCAGCTATCTGAAATCCGATATCTAACACGACGCAATGTTATCTCATGAAACTATTTAACTCGCTGATCGTTGGATTTACTGTTTATACGGAATTATATAGAATTTAGACAACGGTTACATTAATATATTATAGATACTTGAATAAAATGTAATCGGGTTTTCGACCATCAGTCAGAAGCAACGCAATGTTCAAATTTGTCGATAGTGTGGCCTACATTTTTTAGGATACTTTTGTGATATTTTTATCTTATCTTTTCTTAACACACATAAAGAAATGTATTTTCTCATTTATTCCATCTTTACTATTAATTTTTATATTATCCTGTCCAGAGTATGAGCGCGTATATGCGTCCACTCAATTTTCCTTAAAGAAGTATATACATATACGACTATATACGTCAAGCACCAAGCAATAAAATACTTGTATTTATTATTTATGCGTCAAATAAACATTTCACTACAATATTATTGCATATATTTAATAAAATTCAGAATATAAAAATAGATTGATGAAAAAACTTTCTCGCAATTGTGAAACTTTTAATTAAATAACTCACTTATGGAGAGGTTAATTGCTTGACCAAAATTTATGTCCTTCGACTTCGTACAGTATATTTCTTATATCAATGTATTATTCAATTTGGATTGAACTTTAATAAATATTATAATCCAGAAAAAACAACATTCACTTACTAGTTAATACATGTATGACATGTACGTCGGGTGAAGCATGTGTGCACGCTTTGATTTTTATGCGTAGGCGACTGGGCATAAATTTTGATATCAATACGTAGAGAATGGATACGCGATATAACCACATTAACATTTTGTTTTATGATACGAGATATCTTTGCTAAACATTATTTAATGTACATTTTGTTTGATTTGTCCTGACGCGCGTATGCTAACGTAAGTTTTCCCGACCTCTATGTCTTAATGTAAAATAATTGATTTCATAATTATTTTTTATACATGCGATATTATATACTCGTAATTTTCTTGCTATCGGTATGGCACAACGATCCATTCAAACCCATGGCCGATTCTCCGAGCTATTTTTTCTCTGTTTTCTCCCGCCAATAAATATAACTATTTTCTCCATCTCACGGGATGTTATTCATCAATCAAATGACTACTGAAGTCCTTATAAATTTAATGCTAATAGTTTTAGATGTATCGCACCCATCACCAAGAACGAGAGTATTTAGTCTCCTTGTGACTCTTGACTTTTTAAATGAGTCATTTAATTACTATGTTCTCATATTCATTAATGTGCTATTTTAATTTCGTCACGTTATGATCGTCTTGAATTACTAATTTTTCATGTTCATTACACGTAAAAGAATTTAAAACGAATGAGTACTCACGATATAATCAATTATAATAAACTAATCAATAAAACAATGAACATACATTTGAACGATACACTCATAATTAATAGGAATTTCCCTAATTTAATCTTGTTCTTCCATGATTTTTCTTAATGAGCTCTTGGCTGATTCTATTTATAAACTATATAATATTACATAATACGTTGTACTTTTTAAATTATCAATGTATAAAACACTTAACTTATAAACTGTTACAGAAATAACGTGGGTTGAATTTCAAACGGTTTTCATTCACTGAGTTCCAAAAAAGTTATCCAAACACTTGTGAAAAAGTTTATCAAAATGCCACCATACCTACTTTATGCGTAGTGTAAAAATAGATACGAGATTTTTTGTTCATTCTCAAATACTAAACATATTTTTATTCATTTTGTAATGGCAATAGTGTGATAAGTAATACGTATCGAACATTATTGATGAAAATATACCTATTATAAATAACACTGCTCGTTTTCTTTTTAATGTGAGCCACAAAGAGGCATGCCCGGCAGTTTTCCGATTAAAATTCATCGTGTGTATGAAAAGAGTGAAGATGGGGGAGGGTTACACCAATTACCTCGAGCTTTCCGTTATTATTGTGCGAAGCGAAAATAAATAGAGAACGAGGCACTCTTTGCTCGTTGTAAACGAAAATCCATTCCTCCGAGTTTAATGTAGCGCCGTGTCGCCCGCAGCCCGTGTTTGCCCCCTCCACTCAACGCGTGACTTGCTTTTGCAAAATTCTCGCAGAATTTTATACTGGATTTTTTTTTGTACTCTACCCAATCGCGGAAGTTAGTGTCGTAATTTCTTATTTTTGTCGTCTCTCGGAAGCAAACTTAACCCGGTGTCCTTTTACATTAGAAAGATTTGTCTTCTCCATTACCTAAACTTGAATTATATTCATTCGAAAAGATTTATAAAAATACGATCATAACAGGATTAGGTGAGTCAGAAGAAGTCATATTATCTTTAGATATTGCTGTTTTTCCAGAACAAAGAAAAAATAATGAAAAACCATTTTTTTTCGCTTTTGGCACACAGATCAATAAGTCACAATTTGTATCTACTGATACAAAGTTATTAATTCTTTTACATTAAACGGGTGCTTTTGCGAGGTTTCAATTAGCAATACCATTATGTAGTTTTTATGTAATGTAATTTCTCGACTTACGACCACTCTCACCTACAACGAAAGTTCAAATGTAGATATATATATATTTTCGAGTGTACAATACACTATTTCCCAAGCAATTGTCTGTTTTAACAAAATAAAACATCAGTTACACATAAAAATCAGGGCATCTACTCGTATAATAGCAGAGATGATATCGATAATCCAACATAACGCGTATCAACATATTATTGACGAGTACGTATGTATAATATTAATCATAAAAATCGACGATTATTTAAAAAAATATATCTAAAATTCAACACATGACATCAAATATACTGATCCATCTTGTAATAGAAAACGCGTTAAGAATTATATATAATTTACTAAAGGATTCTTTTACCGCTCGTTACACTCGTTCACCTTCGCCTCTCCAATCAAGTAAATATATATTAGGCCCCATTTTTTATAGAACTGTTATAGTTGATGATTATAAACGAGATATTTAATATTTCAGTTGAATAATAAAACAATAAGTTCACCTATATAATATTTTTTGTCACATTATACCAGGCGGTTCATTTCAAACCTCTTCACATCTTTAAAACCGATATACTAGGCTAAGTATAAACGCGCCGTACTCTACGATCCACTCCTATCTCGTCTCCCAAATGACAATTGGTCATACGATTCGATGCAACTATGGTTTCCGGAGCATAATATCTCAATTATACAAAAACTGTTTCTTGGCGGTTCAGTAATATGTCGTTAGTTATACGAATCAGATATTTTAACATATTTCTTGGTGGATCAAAAAAAAATATTTATCGTACCAATGAAAGAATGTCGTAATCATAAAGGCGCTTCTATGAAATCTTACTATTAACTGTGTAGATTAAAAAACTGCTTGGAATTATTTTATGTATAGAAAAGAGGTTCATAATTAATAGTGCACTACGTACTGCAATAAATGTGTTTTCCTTCGAATCTTGTAAATGTCACCATATTTACTATATGTTTAATGTCGATAAAGCGATCATCAATGTATTGAAAAAACATTCGTGTCGTGTCTAGTGATTTTGCATTTTGATTAGTCTTGTGAATCAAACCTTTATAATATGACATAATATTAGCTACACTATTAATTATTATGACTTTCCGATGAGTCGTCAGATACTTGGGGAATATATTGGAACATAATAATAATCCGTTCATTTTCTAATGGCTAAATTTGCACACTTATGACATGATCTAAACAAAACAATATACATACATACATTTATAGTCACTTATGTAAATATCACTATTAAACGTTAAATTTATGAACTTGAACATTAAGAGAGAAAAGCCATAAAAGATTTCGAACTTATCTCCGAGCGGGAGCGACAGTGAAAAATGAAATAAATTTTAGCGACAAGTACCCACGCACAGTTTTATGTTCTCTGCAAATATTGTTTTAAAATTAAGGCTTTTTTCTCTCACTGCGTACCTAACGCTAACGTGGCTAGGTTTTTTTATCCCACCTTAACAATGGCAGGAGTGGGGCGTTATCACGTAACAAAAGGTTCTTCGCCAAGAAGTTGAGGGGCCGGGGAGTGAGGTTTAAGGTGGCTTAAGAGATTGCAGATAGGGTTAACGTTATATCACCGTGACCGTCGTGTGTGTACTTAACCTACCATGTATTATGTAACACAATTGTATCTTACGTATTCATTACATCTGCCCTAACACTTTTTTTTATGAATTTCTTAAATACATGTATTCAATGTTATGATTATTATCGAACGTGCAAACATAGCTGTCTCGTCTTATTATAATATCTATCTGGCATGAACAATCTAACGGTTTCTCAAATCAGCGGTTTTCAAACGTTTTGTTGTTTTTAAAAGCATACTTTTCAAAGGATTCCGCAAAAATCTGTAGATGCTGCATTTAAATAAATTCACATACTCGAATATTCACCGAGAACCTGATTGATTATATGTCTTAGGAACATCGTGAATCTCGAGATACAGATCATACATGGTGTGACAAATAGTTGACATACATACTGCACGAACACACTTTTTGTCCGCAGAGAACTTTTGGAAACTGAGTATGCCTGTTAATATTAATCATTGAAATGCTTGATATTTACGAGGGGTTACCTTTATTTTTAAATTATTTATAATCAATCAAGCATACACTTTTATTATATTGACAAATATTTATATTACTTCCAGAATTCTAAATAAATCACTGAAACACTAGAATTACGTGTTTTTAATCTTCTGTTTTATGGATGTTTACGAGTATAATCTAATTGTGGGCATCATACTACCCGCGAGAAATAAGAGTTATCTGCGATAGCCTTTTTGGTTAGCAGATAAGAATCATAGAAAACTCTGTGAAGAAGAATATCAAACTATATATTTTTTTTAATTAAACACTCCGTGTGAAATATAAGTAATCGAGGAAATAATAGTAAATGAATTGTATAATATATTTTACATAAATAAAATCGTGCCCAAAAATTTCGTAACATTGTATTTCAAACTTTTACCCACTAACCATTGGCCTGAGATGTACAGTTTGTTTACCGTAAAATTCGAAAACTTTTTCTCCGACTTCAAATACAACCGTTCTATAAATAATAATGCTCTCGAGAGGAACAAGTATTACAATTTAATATTTTAAGTCTTTTCCAAAAATTTAATTAAAATATAGCTGTAAAAGAACTTTTTAAAATTAAGCGGATAAAATATAATATTTATTGTTTCTTGATTTGATAATTTACTGCTTTAAAATGTATAAGTAATTAATGATTAAATTAGTTATGTACTAGTATTTAGTCATATTCGATAGTATAATATTTTATGAGAGTTTCATGGGTTTAATCAATATTGAATTTGTTATATTTAACCCTTTATTTTTTCTTTTACAGGTTGACTGGAAAGCAGTTTTCATTCTGAAAAAGAACATTTTGTTAAGTGTAAGTATTACTATCACATTATATATTTTCAGTTTACTGTCATAATTTTTTTATAGACTTCTGCATAATTTCTCCAGATTACAATATTTTAAAATATACACATTGATAAAATTAAAAAATGTTCTGAATAAATCGAGGCTTCCATATTTCGTAAATATTTCATTAATAATCAAGAACGATGCGTAGGCGTGGTAACTTCGATCATTTCATGAAATATTCAATAGTGAAATTACTTTGAAACGTTGGGTTTGATATTAATTAATTAATAATTGCCTATCTTAGAACGAAAATACGAATACATAATTAGTATACGTCGGTATTCATTCTGCTGATTGTCGAACCTAAGGTAGAGTAAAATTGAAAGCATATTTCCTACAAGCATGCTAACATTGGCAATCAATATATACAATATAGGCAAAAATAATGTCGTTTTATCGAAAGCACTATAATTAGAATAAAAACACTGTCACTCTTCAACATGGCGATTTTTGATCCAACTTTCATGATATTTAGCGAAATTTATACTTTCATATATGTATTTTCACTGTGTTAACCATGCACTTTCGTGCAAATTTATATACAGTAGAATAAGTTAATTATATCAGTTAAAGCACAATAGTTTACCAAGAAGTAGCAACCATTCTTATCTAAATGATCACTTCGACTAAGAAATCATATTACAATTCACAATTGCTTATTAATACAATCTCTGATTTAATGAGTATGATAAAAATATCCCCCTATTTGCATACGATTAATAACCAGGATAACGAATTGTCATGAACATTTCAATGTGGTCACCATGACATTGTATAATTATAACTTATCATTTACGAGTATATACGAACGGTTGTCAATTGCGTGTAATGCTGTGCAAAATTTTTAGCTACCAGTGAGTTGAGTTACAATTTCTGTTGTAGATGATTTGTATATTGATCAGTAATATACAAATATTTAATAAAATGCGATAATTTGTCACCAATCTGATCGCTGGTTCGAATCCCGTACTGATTACAAAAAACTTTCAAATGTTTGTTTATTCATTTGTATTTGTATTCAAGACTTGGACTCAAAATGGTTGAGCGAATAACTAACTCGTAAAAAACAATTGTTAAGAAAATCTGTACACGGTGAAGTTCTTATATACTCCATCTCGGAGTGAACACTGACTAATTAACTGTTAATTTTATTATTTTTATAAGAGTGTAAATTCGAGGATTAAACAATAAAGACATGTAAAATTACGAAGTGCCCATTTCATAAATATATCCCGTTAAGTATATATAGAATTTGCAACCACTTTGCTCTTAAGGTTTCCGCAATTTTAAAATCCCGTAATATTGAAGTACCGCGTTATACGAGTTTTAAATGTATATCACTTACGAGTATATATTCGGAAATAATTGGTCATTTACTCGTGTTCTATAGAATGTAAATGTTATATTTCCTAAAGAATTCACTAAATTACTACGAATATTTTATAAACGCTCGTTTCATATTTGTTCGCATACAATATCAAGCAACGGTGAATTATTTTCATGCTATTATTTACCGCAAAATGTATTACAATACAATATAAATAATGAACATTTGTATTTTTATTCCACAGTTCAATTCACGGCACGTCAGCTGTTCTTTTATGTATATTTCATAACATGACATCTTTTGTGTTAAAAAACCTGTATTATGTATAAGAATTTATTTATTTTATCGCCAATTTGAAATTCTAATAACCATTATTATTCGGCGGAAAAGCGCTACGATCTACGCGGGGTTTTCATTTTCATTCGTTACATGAAGTGTCAGGGCATTACAAAAACCGAGGTCGCCCTGCTGAAAACACGTCAACCGAACTGAAAGCGCTCGCCGCCCACTGCCGTGCTTTTGTATGCGCCTGCAAATAAATTAATTTCATTAATCGAGCTTTTCCAGAACAAGCCGAGAATTCCGCCGCTTTATAATGTGAAAGACTCAAAGAATGTGAAAGCGTTTGAATAACAAAATGTCTCTCCACGTTTTCCCCTGGTTTTTTTTCTTTCTCTTTTTGTGTCAAGATTCTGCGAATTATTCTTAATTATGAAATGGCTTTCGGAAGAATTCCTTTCAACTCGAAATAAAATTGCGTGTTCCTCTATTAAAGAAATCCTTTATATTCGGCTCATATAACAAGCTATTTAGTTAATTATTCCACGAATGCGTGCTTATATTAAACAATTTTTAAAAGATTATGCTAATACAAACTATTTTTCGTTTTTACAGTCTAACTTAGCGTTCCTCAGACGTGCTAATAATTTAGCGTTGTATTATATTCACACACAATATTTAAATTCAATAAAACAGTGATTCCAACCTTTTACGTTTCTATATACTTTTTAAATCTGTAAAATCTGTCGAGCTTACTCATAATGTTAATCTTGTACTTACCTTATTTTCCATTTGCTATTTTGACCATCAATCACATCACGCATAAATTCTGTTTAACGATTGAAGTTATAGTCAGTGAAATTGAATGTTTAGGGAAAAAATTAATATCTACTCGTATACTTAAATATATTATTTATGAGGCTATAAAAAAATCAGAATGTCTACAAAAATTGTTGAATTGTATCCATGTGTAGATTTTAATGTTTCTTTATTTTTTCGATAAACCAGTGTTTCTCAAACTTTTTGGTCGTGACACCTTTTGTACTAAAAATTTCAAAGGACCCCCCGAAGAATGGGTATCTGTAGAAAAACATCCCCGAGTGGGGGGTCTAATTATATTCAGAAGTAGTTAATTCATTGCTTTGAAACAGTAATGATTTTGATTGATTTATTAATAGGAGATTTATTATTATTGTCAATAAAAATTAATAAATTATCTTTGGTACATCTTTAAACAAAATATTACATCTATATGTTTCGACATTCACTTAACTAAGTTTATTAAACATATTTTTAATTTAATTTAATGTAATTGGTAAGCCTGCATATTTTGGCACAATAAATTAACTTGGGTTTAATATTGGTTAGTGCAGGTCTCATAGCGGTTTGATCGAAATGAATGAATGAATGAATTGAATCGAAAATGACTGCAAGTTACAGGTGGGTTTGGGACCATTAGTTTAAAATATTTTCGGTTAGTAAGGAACAAGATATGGGTTTGATATGTATCTAATTTATTTTTTCACTCAGTCGTGCATTATTATTTAGCATATATGAGGCGTGTATTCCCAAAATGAACTTATTCCATTTCAACAAATTTGTGGCAAATGCCAAAAACTGTTTATGGTGTCGATATTACATATTTTTCTGTTATATTCATTTGTAGTGTAAAATACAATTTGTTGATGTAGATAACAAAAAAATATGCAATATCAACACCGTAAATAGCTTTTTGGCATTTGCTTCAAATTTGTTGAGGTGGAATAAGTTCACTTTGGAAATACACGCCTCATATATTCTTTCAAAATACTTATTGAGTTTTTTTATTGTTTGTTTGTCAACATAAAAGAATTTGTTGGTGGTGTCATTTTTATATTCAGTGTAACATTAATAATTGGACATGTAACACTAGTATAATTTATATTCTTTTACTGATCATTCAATCATTAAAATTTACGTTTGTGATCTTTATCAGCTTAATCAATTTCAATGGAATATTTAATATTTCATTTATCTTTGAAATTGATCAATAGTTGTTATTTATTGCCCCATTAATGTATTTAATCATGTTTTTTATGTGTCACGTGTTTTACTTGTTTGCTAAGTTCAACATTTGCTAACAAAATAATGTCATGGTCTACTAAACTATAGTCCACTATCTAATATATCTGGACTACTCTATATTTTTTATTTATTACTAGCTGAAACCCGGCATGCGTTGCTACGCCAGTTAAAGAAAGTTCATTCATCAATTCTGTAAATAGTATTTTATTCAAGTGCTTTAGGATACACTAT
>JAPMAE010004614.1:0-13990 GCA_036584705.1 Rhyacophila sp. 25_7
TTTCTCGATTTCGACAAAATGTGATTATATCGCTTTTTGTAACTAGACGCTTCATATTTTTGATAATTAGTTACTCACAACAAGCTGGTTCACCTACGATCGATTTTATTTAATTTCAGTAAATAACATAATTCATAATGTATAAGACTGTTATTATTTTTGTAGGTGTATCAATATGATTGACTGCAAGAGGGGAGTACGCGGTATAACGTGACGTGCAGCTCGGGCGCATTATTGACCTAACCCACGGCATGACTCACCGAACAACCCTCCGAATCATACACGCACTCTCACACATATAATATATCCACATTAATGTACTTTCTTTTTATCGGCACCATTCGTTATGGAGAAAAACCAATACACTTATTTATGGATAGAACAGTTTTTAAATGATGCCATAGGGAATAATAATATTGAATTATAATACTACATATTCAAAGCGTATGTCAAGATTTGCTTGTGTGTATTTTGTTTGGCGTGCTATTAAAATGATTTATATTGTAAATGTACTACATCCTTTTTATAGTGTCTTAACATGAATTTATACAATTTTAAGATAACCATAATTTTTATTATTTTAAGCTATACTCCATGTAGCCTGTGGTAAATCAGTTGCTGGTTAAGTACATATCAACTGTGTTTAGCCAAAGGGATTAACCCCCGCAGAAAAAAAATTACAAGAGGCAAATAAAACGATTTATAGTCAAAGTCAGATTAACACAAACTTGAAGTACATGGTGGCCAAAAAATTAGTGTTTTATTTTCTTAATCTGATAATCAAAAAAGTTATTAAAGAAAAATTGAGGGTTAATGCTTTTTTTCCTTTCCACACAAACATAGTAGGTCGTTCTTTTTTCTAAATCTAAAGCTGATTTTTGATAATAATGCGACATTTTCGGCTTAATTCCTTCTGACAGAACGCATATATAGTTGTATACATTGTAAATCTCAAATAAAAGCACTTTTCAAAAAAATGAGAGTTAAGCTTTTTGTCTACATCACAATCAACCATTCAGAGAAGCCATAAACAAAAAAGCTATTGCAAAACTTGACTGACTCCACTCGCCTATGTAATATATATATATATTAAATAGTATAATATAGTATATATACAATATAGTATAATAAAACAGATATAACATGTAAAAACTACAAATATATATAAAGGTTAAATCTTGATATGATTTCCGAAGCAATGAATCTTTCAGTGTAATACAATTTTATCATAGGACTGGACAAAACGTTTTTTTATCGTTGATATTTAAATATATGTGTAAATGAGTGGACAACTTCTGTTTTTTTTTGTACATGTTTTTCTTTATTCGATATAACAAAATTTCGGTTGAATTCAGTGTAATTTTTCTTACTTCATTTAATTTGTATTTATAAAATAATATTTTTTTATTCTCAGTCCTGGTAAAAAACGAAATATTTAAATATCAACACAGTTTTTATACATTTTTCTACAATCATATTTAAATAAAAATTGAGACCCGTTTTGTTTGTAACAACATTTTTAAATGATTTATACAAGACTTTGAAAGATAGAATGAGAAAAATGTAAACAAAACGTGTGGATATCATCTAAACCAGAGGCTCCCAAACGTTTGTCCCGTAATCCACTTGCCAATGTTTTCCTCCGTAGACCTCTGTTTACCGAATATTGAATTTTGAATGTCCAAGAGAATCAAATGGGGGTGATGAATACAAATGATATGGACCACTTTGGAAATCTGCGATCTAAACCGAGAGATAATAGTGGATGCAATAAACTGCTATAAATAGTATGCTATGAATGTTACAAAATGTGCAAAATAAACTACAGTATCTTAAATATATTAGACGTGACATTAGTATTACTCGTATTTGAGTATCGGCACTCGGTAGTTTTATCTAACATATATGGCTTTAAAACCATCAAAATTTCAACTAATATTTTTAATTAAAACTAGTTTTAGTTGCGAATACATATTATAAGGGGTGTATCAGGCGTATATTTCCAAAATGAACTTATTCCACATCAAAAAATTTGTGGTAAATGCCAAAAACTTTTTAAGGTGCCGATATTACACATTTGTTTGTTAAATTGATTTGTTGTGTAAAATATAATCTGTAATGTAGATAATAAAAAATATGTTATATCGACACCGTAAATAGTTTATTGGCATTTACCAAAAAATTTTTGAAGTTGAATAAGTTCACTTTGGAAACACACGCCTCATAAGTTAAATGTAATGTTGACAACTTGCGTAATGGCCGTTCAGATACTTAAAATGAAATTTACAAACAGGAAAAAAACTGTGAAAATAAAATATTTATAATTTACAATATGTATATATACTGCCAAAACAATCTTCACATTGTGGAGATCCATATGATTAGTTTCGGAGCGAATATGGTTAAAAGAATATCTATAATATAATTTTAGACATATTAAACACTTATTTAATCCAAAGTATCGTAATCATTAGTCGTGATACTTGAAAAATATTATAAAATTGATTATTTAGTCCAACTTCATTACTTGAATTAATCCGTTCCGGTTGAGTTATTATAAATTTTAGGCCCTTTAGATCCTCGCTACGCTTTTTAGTTTTTAACACAATCACAAATACGATAATTTAGTTGAGCGACGGCTTCTTGCAAAAAATTGTCCCCTGACACTTGATCCTTTGTAGTGTAACGATTTTTAATGATACCAACCCAACTGCGGCAACGAATTTTTCGTCTGCCTCTTTTCTTGTGACCTACGATTTGATTGGAGATTACTATCTTTTCTAAGTATCATTCAATTATATTTTTCTTTCAATTTTCATTCACATTTACATTCACATTTTTTTGAAAACATTTATATCTAGTAACATTAACGATAATTTTTGGAGGTATAAGCATGAGAGCTTAAAAGAAAAATAGTAGGAAAATAATCTTTTTTTCAGAAAACAAACAAAACTTAATTTAGTCCACTTTGAAAATAATCAAAAATACGATCTCTAAATTTTTGTTATATTTACATAGAAAATGATTCCTAAATATAATCGATGAATGTTGAAGATAAACTTTCGATTTTCATCACATAGATTTTTCTAAGTACTTGATCACTAATATAACACACAACTAGTTACTGTAATGATGCATGGTCGCCCTATTTATTTACTATGTTACCCATACAGCTTAACAGGTTAACATTGAAAATGTAAACGCACACAACAACGATTTCGGAAAAACGGCAAACCACCCTCTAGCCAGAATCAAAATGGTTGAGAGTACATTATTTTATCAGTAAATAACCGTTGGTAACAGAGCTTTCTTGTATCTTAGGATTGAGTAGGACCTTCTTAAAGTTCTGCATTGCGGATTATATCGTTGTGATATATAATAATAAAATGTATATAATATCACCGTTCTGGTAATCGTTTTAATAATTTTAAAATAATGTTACAATCAATGTATGCATTTGTTTATCACTAAAATAATATGTGATTGTAATACATATTACATGGATAATATGTAGATAACAGTAAATATGGATATAGTTATTAATGTAAAATTCTGTAAAACATGTCAGAAGAAAACAAAGAAAAAACTATGTTATGAACAATACGCCCAATCAGTGTATAATAATATACTTATGTTAAAGTAAAAAAAAAATTGTGCCAATAGACAAAGCCGTTAATGACTCTCGGTATATCGGTGCATAGCGCATCCGACTAGCAATCCAAATGTCGTGGGCTTCAAATCCCGTGCTGGTATTTTTTTTTCAAATTTACAATATCGACCCAATCTCGGCAGAAGATCGTAAGGGTAAAAATTGCATTTTCGAGGAAGTTTTTATTTAAGGTTCTAAGGTTATCTTAATAGATAAATTGAAGTTTAAAAACGTGCGTTTATTATTTTCTAACGTAAGATACGGGTTGATAAAACTTGACATCATGCGGACCGTGCGGATTTATATTTTGAACGAATTCGATTAAAAAAAAAACGGAAATTGACCTATTGCCGCTTATGATCTTCTGCCAGGAATTGGTCGATATAGTCATCTGTATCCAGGACTTTGATTGAACATGGTTGAGCTAATTAGCAATTACTCTTAAAAGTAAATTTTAAATATTTTTTTATACTTTGATCCACTCCATGTTATGAAATTAAAAATATGTATGTACACTTTAGAAAGAGTTTCGTAGAATTGTTCTACGTGACACGTTTTTCCACTTAAAACTTATAATTGGCGTATATTATATTTCTAGATTGCACTGTGACCACACCATTTATTTTAAATTTACATTCCAAGCTTTGAAATATTGAATATCGTGAGCTCGATTATTGAAGGTTGATTCACTGAGAAATATTTCTTGGTCTTGAATGTACAAGAGCCCTATGTATTTTTGCTAAGTTTATTCAAGTTATATATCAATAATTTTGCGTATTGTACAACATGCGTCTGTCTACGATGGTCTGTTAGACTTTGCTATAAGTAATTCACTGGTCGCTTAAGATATTTTATTTATCTGAGCGTGAATTTTAATACACCTTTATAAATCCAGAGACCAAAAGAAACTCAAACTCAGTGCATCAACAACTAATAGTACTTAATTGGTGTTTCATTATTATGTTGGTGAATGATGACCTCTTTTGATTCGCACCGACCTATTTCATGGGTGGTTTCGCATCACTGCCATAAAGGAAATAGTAAGTAAGTACTACACACGCACGTATACATAATATAATATTGTTCTTGGTACTCGGTATTAATGGAGGCGGCGGTCATATTGACCTTGAAGTTTTTCGGGAAATTGATATTTATTTTATTTATTGGCGGAGAGCGACTTATTTTTCCATTTCCAATTTGTATTCAGGGATCGGTTCGCTTGAATCAAAATGGCGGACGGGCGAGTAAATTCAATTTGTCCTTTTAATGTAAGAAGCATCGGATTTTTTTGATTTATTAATGGTTCAAGTTTTTTAATTTTTACTTTTCGATTGGACTTGAAAACGCCTCACCTTCTTAGCCCAAAGAAATGTACTATACATATAAAAGTTCAATTATAAATAGAAATATTTTTGTAAACTATTTTGTGGGAGAGGTGTTGAATTGATATTTCCATACATCTACGACTGTCGACTTGCGGTAAATATAAATGTTAAACACAAACAAAACACATAATTTGGTTTGATAATTGCTATTCAAGAATTAATTTAGCATTCTAGATAACATTAAATAAAAGTACATGACAGTCGTAGTAACACTGCAGCGCTTAACATAAAAAATCTGTTAACACAATGTTATATTCTGGTCGTGACAAAATACTATGAATTGTTAAACATTTATTTGGTCTTAATACTCAAAATAATCGCTTAAATTTAAAAAAAATGAATCTCGAAAATATGCGCAGACATTTAAACAGATATTCGGAAGGTGAAACGAACTAAATTATGAATGATATTACGCAATTCGTATTTAATAATAAAAAATCTTCTCCAACCATGTAATGCCTCTGGAAAGAAGCATATGAACACCATATGTTGCCTCGATAAGTTTCTATCGCTGGCCAGTCTTTTGTATCACTCTCTGTCATGACGGCATTCCGTAACTATGTCGAATATATCGTGTTGATGATATTGAACGGCCTCCCCAGGCGACGAAATCTGGTTAATTTTAAAAAGTGACATGCTTAATTGAGATGCGGTATTCTAGCGAAGAACATAGCCATTCACTATGTATGTGATGAAAAACTGCATCATTCGTTTCCTTATCACGTCATTGTGCGTATAGTCGTCGTACTACTGAACTCCAAGAATTTGGCGCAGGCATCCATCCGTTTTCGAAGCTCAGTAAGTCATTATTTTGAGACCTCATAAGAAGCCACGATACTCTAACACATAGGAGTACTATTGCTTAGCAAGCGTTGAATAGGCGGTGTTTGATTTTGACTAAGTATAGCTCTGAGTCTCAGACATTTCGCATGGAGTTAAAGGTTGCTTCAGCAAGTCCCGTTCAGATAGCGAGCTTTCTCTGTAAAATGCCACCTTCCATGATGTGCATCTCAAGGTATTTAAAGCTATCGACACAGCTTTCGGCTACACGAAGGTAGCGAATCCATACGGATTTGATGTTTCCGTGATAAAAAAAAATACACGAAATAAAAGTTAGTAGGCCAATATAATCCGTATTTCATTTATTATTGCCTATGTTTCTATTTGATAATCTTATTGGATATGTTGTTAATAAATTGTGTGTTCAATGATATGTGTTATAAAAGAAGAAAAATATTAGATGCAGTGTATCTTAATTATGTCATTAGGACACCAAAAACAGTTTGACGATTTTTTTTAATACGAAAAAATATTTATATCCTCATGATTTGGAGTTTACCGATTTCTTTGTATTAGAAAAATATTAACTTTATTGGAAATATTAGAAGAGATAAGATATAAAAATATAAGAAGATACGTTAGAAATTTTAGACATTATGCGAAGAATTACATATTAGTTTTTTATACATTATTAGATACTCGTATTATGAAATGTATTATAAACAATTTTATGGAAAATATGACTTTAAATTAGTTTATTTGCTACTATGATACGAGTATATCGATTAAGTTTCATGTTGATACGCTAATTAAAATATTGCCATCCTGAATGGCTTAGTGGACATAATTGCCTGGTTGTAACGCGGGTCAGTTTTTTTCAATCAAATCAACTATTTCTTGTAAAAACAATCGTTAATAAAATATGTACACCGTAGAAGATTCCACCACGGAGTGAGTACTGGATTAAACAGGATGCTTGATTTAATACAAATTTACCGTAGATTGATAAAACTACAAAAATGATGAAGATTCAAAACTGTTTCATCAATACGATTCAAGTAATAACTAGTTATTATTGATTTCAGGTGGTGGTTTAAGGTCTGTACTGGGTACCTAATGACTTGAATGCATACTCAATAGCGTGGGACATACAATTAAAACAGTGTTAATCAGTTCTGACCTATTTCAAATAATATCTAGACAAGAAATCCTCATTCTGTTGGTTGGTGGCCGGAAGCCAGTCAAAAACAGGACCGGTTCCGGTGTGACACGAACTTTCGCGAGTGCAGCGAAGCATCTCTTCGGGCGGCGTTTGGTTTTATGTTCGTAGTCTGACTGGTCTTTCAATTATTATTATCATCATTCATGATACGATTCGTTCATCTGTAATTCGTGTCTGGACAGAATGAATTATTTAATAAACTAAGTCGTACAATTAATAAAATTGAATACGATGTACTGCTTCCTTATTAAAAACTAATAAAACAAGTAACAGTTGAAATATCATAAGGACAAAAAAAACTATTTAAACATATACTATTGATAAAAAAATATTTTTACTTTAGTGACGGTAAAATAATTATTCTTCTTTGAATAAGTAAAGAAAGAAACTTGAAAATATATTTAATGTTTGTTAGTAAGCGGAGACAAAATAAACTCAATTACGTATAATCTGTGTGACTTTTTAAATTGGAGAGTAACATAAGAAGTGGAGCTAAAAAATTAATTATATTAGTTATTTTAAAATAATAGAAAAAAATGTACAGCCTCTCTAGTGTCATGGGCATTTATTTATTCGACATATTTCTTATCTTTTGATTTGTACTCCTAAAGAATATTGGTGAACAAAATAGTTGATATTCATTAATCAATCGGTATAAAACGCTTCGAGATGCAGCGGAAAAGAAATCGGAAAAATACTAAATGATATTTTGAATTTGACAATAGATATGGATATACAGGTTGAGTTATAAAGAGTTCCAAAGCAACGATTTCAGTACAAGTATGTTTATATTGTTTAACATTTCGAATATATATTTGTATTATATAGCCAAACAACACGTATAATTCAAGTATTCAAAACATTTATTTAATATAACGAAATTACAGGATAATGAAGTATTTTTACTGCGATGAACAGTTTGCTATAATAGGATTTAACTTGATTTTGATTTGTATTGACGAGTGTAATGAAGCTTATAATTTCAATAAATTTGAATTATATAGACTCGGTTGTATTAGAAACAGTTGGATTGATATATTTTGTACAGTATTTATAAAGTGATATTAAAAAAGTAATAAGTTTTACAATAAAAATGCAGTTAATACGATTAATTCATCATGGAAACAAAAAATGACGGGTGTCGAATTGTTACGTTAATGTAAATCGAAACCGACCGGAAGAGAGTGAGAAACCGCCAAACTGACTTGCAATCCATCGGTCAATTCGCGAATCGCAGGAAACCCTCAAATAAACAGTATGCGCCCCGGTGGAAATAAAATGAACAAAATACGACGAAATTAAATGACACAGTCATACATAATGTACAGGAACGTCGAGTTGAGCGACATATGGCCTAATTATTGTGAAGCTTTACCTCAACTTTTTCCGCGAATAACATGTAAACCTTATGTTGTTCACAACGGTCTATGTAAATTACTGTCTTGGTGTCAGTAATATAATGCTTTTGGGTTTATTATCAAGTATCTAGTGAACTCGCATTTTTCAGTAATAAGCGTATTGCAGGCAACGGGGTTGATTATTATTTATTAATCCTAAGTCGTTTAAATATGTTTAACCAACGCAATTGGATTAACTATTTCCTAAAAGAAGCAAATCCATTTTATAATCTACTCATACTATAATTAACAGTACTTTCATAATTGAAAAGTTTTCATTTTTGTGCCATTGAATCTTTGGCATTTCTTTTAGTACACAAATTTCATAATTTAAGTGTACCTTGATGAATAAATTTTTGTCCTATCAAGAAGCGAGTTTTTAAAATTATTTTTGCACAATTGGGTGAAAGTTTTTTCATTAATCTGGCTTTAAATTTTGAATTTTATTGAATGTATGCAATACTATTGTTGTATAATGTATAATTGATGTATAAATAATATATACGAGTATTTTATTGCTGAGTCCTTTTAACGTACATATACGTCTATACTTCTTCAAAGCAAATTTTGAGCGGACACATGTGAGCATCCATACCCTTAACAGGTTAAAATTGTCTTGGTTCTAATAAATCACTCAGAATATTTACTTGTTAAAACTGTCAACAAACTATAGTCTGCATTTTTAATTCTGATTGTTGCGCATATCCTAATTTGATTTTTTAATATAGATAATTGATATTACAATTAAAATTTAAAAATAGAGTTTTGGACGTGCAAAATTATAAAGTAACGTAAAAGTATGATAACTTAATCAAGTATATTTTAATAATATAATAATTAATTAATTTAAAATGCTCATGTTTGTAATATTATTGTTGCGATGTCTTGAGGAACTTTGTTCATTAGAGTTATAAATGATAAATATTTATCAAATTTTACATAATAATTTTGTAGAAGTTTATAATATATGGTGAAAAGAAATCGTATTGACATAATAACACAATTTTGACAGTTATTTTCTCAAATAAACGTTTACATTTTCAATGCCGGTATCGTTCTCATGAGATTAGATAAAATTTTTGAAAGATATTATAAAAATAGTATAAAAAAATTCTTATTATGTCAAAATAAAGGCTTGACTATAGATAAAAATAATTGTGATTTGTTGATTTATTAAGTATCAATAATACACAATTACTAACAATTTCAATAAGTAAAATAATTTGGCTAAAAATATGTTTTTTAATTTGTGGGTTTAATTGTGGACATAGACATAATAGACACTTTGTGGGAATGAGCCTAAAATAATCAAATAGTTTTCAGCAATACTATATAAAAGATATTTAAAATAATTGTACTCCAATTTGAACATTAAATTGAATTTTTTGTGTATTGCAAAATATCAACAAAAAAAACTACGAATCTGTAAAAAGTTGTGTTGTATAAAGTAAAATCATTGTAGATAACTTATAAGAAGTAATATATGAGAGTTTAATTAGAATATTATTTATATATACCATTTATATATAATATTATTTATATATACCATTTTATATAATACTATTTATATATAATATTCTGCATAATCACAAAGTGAAGAAGACCAAATACATAAAATTATAACACCTAATTAAATTTCAACGTGAGATGTATAATTTAAGAAGTTTCAATTAATTTTTGTATTTGTAATATTGCTACTGTTGAAGCTAGTTTCAGGTATACTTTATATTTAGATAAGTTATCGTATACTTATTTTGACGATGGTAACGTGAAATATGACAAAAATATTAATTAAATATTTTTTTATGGTAGATTATACAAAAAATTATAACGAGCTCTTTCTCTGATGAAACATTATTTTCAATTAACGACGACGATAAGATTAGCAGTGAATATTCAAGTTTAACATAAAAGCTTTTTTTAATGTATAGTCCACGGGTGAGTTTATTATTTTATTTTAAATGTACATTCATTGTTTATTATTCAAATTGTACGTCCATCAAAAGTTTCTAGTTAAAAACGGTATAAGGAAGAAAGCTAATTGCAAGCAAAGCTTTTAATGAACTTTCATACACGGTAATGTAATTGCAATAAACAAATAATTCGGGTGCACTTCGAGTTTCAAAACTACCAAAGTTATACTTTTCAAGAGCGTTAGTAAGATCACACCTTGTTTCCCGCGATAAATGATAAATACTAACAAGCAATAGAGCTTTCGATGTTTACGTTAAGAGAATGCGCAATAGGATTTTAATTTACCTTCCAATCGGTATTGAGTACGAAGCAGCCGCCAAAATTTACGCGAACACCTGATTATATTAATTCACGAACAACAAAACATACACGCCGCAAAATAAAAAATAAAACAAACAAAATCCTTCTCCGCGTTTTCAATCTCCATACACTGTTCACTTTTTCCTCGCAAACTAATAACTAACGAAAACTTATTGCGAGGGTCTTCGGAGATCGTGTTCATTCAGTATTTCGGCGTTGTTTACACTCACGGAGATAAAATAAAGCGGCGGTTTGAGAGTGGACCACCGCTCATGCCGTATTGAAAGACAACTAACATCGGTTGGCGCGAGTCAGTTTGGTTGGTACATCTGCCGGTGCAGCCCGCGCTACCGGCCAATCGCAGGCCGAGTTTCTCGCGTGAAAGGGACGGAAATAGGGGTCTGTTTACAAATAATAATAATAATTAATCGTAGTATACTATGTTTCAAGTTTTTTTGTACAATGGCGCTGCGAAAGTTTTCGTCGGTTTGTGAAATTCAGCAACGAATGAATAATTTGTAAATTGTACAATATTTCAAAGCTATAATTCTGTAAAAACTTAATCGAGAGCTGCAAGAGAGCACCTTGGACTTTTATATTATAGTATTTAATGATATTCAGACGATGCGGTCTCGAAATCCTAATATATTACAAAAATAGGTTTCTGAAATATTTTGTTTTCATTAATTACACGTTGAATTGAAGAATGTAGGAATATTGGTTATTTAATTAAGAAGATGACAAATATTAATTTTAATATCAGGTAATATAATTTTTAACCGTTAGTCCATTTCTCGTTGCATAAAACTCTTCAGGTTTATTTCAATCAAGTTTTCTATATATTTCGTGATATTATCCACCCATATTCTTCTAGGGCATCAGAGAAGCCTAACTAACGATGCGATATTTACTTATTTATGATGTTTAATAAATTTTTCTCGTGTTCTGGTATTTTACACACTTCCAAAATATATTGCAAAAATTTGCAAGAGTTTTAAAAATATATTCACTGACTTTCTGATAGTTTTTGTGTATATTTAATATCGGATAATAGAAGCTATTCAAATAAGAAAATAACATATTCAATACATACTGACTGGAGTTATTATATTTGGCATATTGTTTCTTTCTGTGTCAAAATTCGTACAAGTTTAAGATACCGTTTTGACAAAATATTTTGCAGAAAGAAATATTCTTATCTTATGATGCTTTGTTGAATTGCTCTGTGAATTAAAACGGATAACATTGATAAATAATATAGTTTACTTAACGTATTAATAAGTTTTTCTCTGTTGCCTAAATAGTGCAATATTAAAAGGTTGACATAACGTTTTATTAGAAATGTAATATATTCGTATGTTATATGACTTCCCTTTCATTGTGTCATATGTACGAGTTTTAACATATAAGAGATATATAGGTCAAATCTTTTTATAATGAATACCGAAGTAACGAAATTTTTTAACGAATATTTTATTTTGGCCCAAACAAACTTTCATACAATATATTATATACATTTAGTTTTCTTTGGTCCTATAAGCTTTGTTATCAAGAGAATTGACCTGTATATACTCGTATGTACAGTGGTGGGATGGAAGGGTCATGGATGGGTTCGAGCGAGCCTCTTGTTAGATTAAGAATAGTATTAATGGAACTTTTGGAATATAACGTAGTGAGGTAATTTTTTCAACTATTGATGTTAATTATGTTATGGTTTATTTTACGTATTCAAATATACATTATTAACTTGATCTCCGCTCCGAGATGAAGCAATGGAACATTCATAGCTTAAAGATTATCTTGATAGTACAAATAGAAATAAAACAATTTTCGGGACTAGCACGGAGTTCGAACAAACGACCCTCGGATTGGTAGTTTTAATGGTCTAATAATTATTGAGTATAATGGTATAATAGTTATAAAAAATCCCCCCCCCCCTCCTTCCCGGAACTCCGGTAGTAAGAGTACTGAGATTAAGCGAGCCCTTTGTTAACGTATTAGCATCGCATCGCTATATTATATAGACAGGATGTAGCTTTTAATAAATTCATTGCAATGTATACGTGTATCATTCCATTAAATAAGCTTGTTCAAGATCCAAAAATCCGACTAAATGTAGCGCGAGAAATTAAATTAACAGCGTACCGTTCCAATTACCGCTGTTCCACAAATGTACGCAATTCGTAAGATTCCACAAAATACTCCGTGCTATGCTTTCGTTCACTGTGCGAAAGAGACAATTCAAAATAGTGGCTGTGTTTACGAGCTTGCAGCTGTACACCGCTGGTGTTGCCCTTGCACTTTTTTCGTGTGTGGTTTTGATTTGTTCCGGGCATTCTGGCAACATTAATTTTATTCACTGCAGTCGTGTTTTTGTACTCGTGTCCTGTATTTAGGCACATAGAGACGGCTATATGTGTTCCATTTCACTATTCAAGAAGGTACTTTATTTGATTCCAGAAGTTTATAGATGACGACTAACTGAAATTAATCTATGTCTAGAAAAACATGAGTGAACATTTTTATGCAACTATTGGGCGTTTGACACCCATAATGACCGTTAATAATTGGACATGAAATGTTTTCTATAAAGCCAATAAATGAAAAGCGTTATAAAATCCAATGAAAACCCCATTGTATAATTTATAGTGTTTTGACAATTTGTTTTCTACTTCTTAATACTTTATGTGTTCCGTTCAAATTAAGCGGAGATATTCACTAATGAGTAAAGACAGATAAAGGAAGAAAGGATTTTACAAAAATCTCGTACTGTCAATTTATAATATATATTTATCTCACTGCTGAACAATTCAACTTTGTTAATTCCATTTTGTATATCAAACAGCTTTGGGTGTTTTATCGTTCGCTAAAACTATGATTGTATGATGTTTTTTCTAATATATACTAAGCATACATTCTCATTACGAAAACTGTATTGTATGTCAAAGCTTTTATTACATCATAATCAATAAAACGTAGCTTATTAGCAAGTATCTTTCAATATGATTCCAATATCATATTAATTATTTCTTTCATTTTCATGAAAACGGGTTTTGATTACGTGGGTGGAATCATATTTTTAATACGGTCCCAGTATTAATTACTGATTTATTTATTGAAATAAAAACACAGCAATAACAGGTTTTTAATAATAATTTTATAGGATTTTTAATAGGATTAATTTAATAGGAATTTTAATAATAATCTCACCCAATTTGGTCAATGTCCTGGTTTCAAATAAACACGAAAAACTAAGCTAAATAAAACAACCACTATAATTTTC
>JAPMAE010004618.1:3158-13527 GCA_036584705.1 Rhyacophila sp. 25_7
ATATTTAAATGTATTAGTTAAGGTTTGTTGATTTTTTGCATTTTTACACTATATTCTAAAGACTACGTGACAGTAAAATACTATTAGCAAGAAAGTGACGAGAAGATCAATTGACTAGAATAGATATTCAATAATGTTTTCAATAATTCAATTAAATAAAATCAGATGTAAGTTAAATAAAAACTCAAATTTTATAGTACATTCAATTATTTTATTTCTATATAAATTTAAAAAATAATCAACGAGTAACTTATTTCAATAATTCGAGCGATTTTCCTTTCGAGGAATTGTTTTTCGAGGAACTATTTTTCGAGCAATTGGTTTCGAGGAATTTTCCGCTACCCCTTTAAGATACTAATAAGCTTGCTATAATGGATTTTAGTTTGTATTCATAATTATTTAGCTTTACTTTATTCAGTTCATTTAATTAATTACTTTTATCATATTACTGCTTTAACAATCACTCAAATTCTCTAATTCAATTGTCACTAATTAATATAATGATTATTAAAACAAGATTTTATACTTTGAAGAAGGAGTACTCAGTAGAGTCCACGCGTTCTAAGGAAAGAATTGTGTGACGGTATAGTACACAGAGCGTGTGATTGTGTTAGTTCTTTTTCTGTATCAATAGTGAAGTATTTTTTCTAAGCAAAAATTCTGTATTTTTAAATGTATCATAAATCAATAAACTAAATAATCTGCATATCTATAAAAAATTTAAAAAACAGGCTCACCCTTCTACAATATTCCTTCCTTACGACCTATGGACTTGACTCGTTTTAATACTTTTAGGCTCTTTTACCTAAACAGGGTTAATATGCTTCTTGTTAGTGACTAAACAGTTTTCAGAATATTATTTTTTTCATTTATCTAGTTTGTATGCTTATTTTGTCTCCAACTTATCTCAGTGATCGCTTTCGCCATACAACAAAAGATAATTATCTGAAAATATCGTCATATATCTAATAGAATACAAAAAAATCACGACGAAAATCAAAGTAGCACAAAACATTTTTTTTATATATTATTTTAACGAAAGAATATGTTGACAATAAACAAACTAATAAAAACTAGATATCTTTCTGATACAAACAGTTTTAAAAATCAAACCAGCTTGATATTGATTTTTGTTGAATAATTCACAGTGATTACGAGTGACTTTATAATACAAACAATACGTTTTTTTTATTGTTTTACTAGTATTGTGCGAATTGCCATCTATTGTTGTATCACACATTGCATGTTTAATAATAAAAACCATACACCGTGCGTTGCTTGCTAGCTCAACATAGATAATAAATTTAACCCGTCTCTTACTGTGCTAAAAAATCTTTAGGGTCCTATGATATCATAAATATTATAATACGGAATTCTTCGTTTAAGTGCATTTCAAATTAAAACGATTGCTTCATGAGGACCAATATGTTTTCACATACTGTATTAGCATCATTTTATTTATAGAAGTTGAAATCAATACGTTATCGTGTAAAATAAACGAAATACGCACAAGGTAAAAATTACACACCGCAATCGTCCCCGTAGTGAATTGATTTTTCTTATTTGAAAAGTTTGTAGCTACTGATTTCTTCAAGTGGCTACTCACGTTTCAATTTCATCCAAAATCTGCAAGGTCAACGGATTGTGAGTGGGGGTCACAAATCTTGAGTTGGTTTCACCTAACGCCCGATATCGGGAGTAGCTGTCCCAACTTGTCTATTCAAATGCCAATGCGCAGAGATCCGATCAATTGACCTTGCAGATTGAATGTGAAATTAAGACATGAGTAGCCGTTTTAAGGAAGGCTTTGGGCGAAGGATGACGCTTATAAATGTATAATATATACAGCTAATGCATAAATACTCGTACATTCTCCGTTTTAAATACTAAAAAAAATTCATAGATCAATGAAATATGTCCTTATTTATTTTGATAAAAACAAATTTTCATACATATACGAGTATGTTAAAATAATATTGATAATAAATCTTAATACTTATTACTTTCAATATTGTAATGATTTAAAATATCTTAAAATGAACATTAAAGTAAATTTATTAAATATTATTACAGAAATGCTATCGTTAATATCATATTTTATATAGAAATCTGAATCATGACAATTTTTGCCAGCTTCTCTTATTTTTTCCTCCGTCAAAAATCTTGTCTACTTCAAATATATTTTACAATAAACAATCTGCCGTAAAATACGGAATACAGTGTGTATTAGGAATTTTTGCAGCTTGCATGATAATTGTATACTTGCAAAACTGTAAAACGTTTCTAAGTTATCATCAGCTCGCAAAAAATGCAATAACATACCAATATCTTTGCTTTTTGTTACAATATCTTTGTGCATTTTTCTATCTAGTATCTTTTTGTGTACATGTATCGTATTCTTATAAAATTGAGTCTTCCATCAAGATAAATCTTCGTAAAATTATTTTATTTTTTTAAAGAATACATCAAAAAATTTAATTAAATTAAATTGCATTCAATCTAATTAGGTAATATTATTATTTCAGTTCCTCAGTTAAATCATGATAAAGCGAAGATCATTCATTCAGAAGTCATTCATTGACACACTAAAGTACAGACACATTTCATTAAAAATACTCATTTTTAATTTCACATCTACTTCCTATACAAAATTATTATATTCTATTTATGGATATGTAATATTTTGTACATTGAGAGTTTATTTTTTTGTAAGTTATACTTACAGTGTTATCGACAAGTATCAAATGTATCAGACGTTTGCTATATTTCTTCAAATGTATTTTTTCCAATAGCACTTATCAATTATAAATTTATTTGTTAATAAACATTTAAATTAATAATTTAATCGTCACTTACCTCACTGAATTCAATATCTATATCAACAATTTGACAATTGAATATATGAATGGGGAAAAATGTTACGATTTCCATTTTCAAGTGGATTGAAATAACATACCAGTACATTAATCTTACTGAGAAAAACCAGACTTTTATTTTGTTATTTCTACTAATTCAAGCGCACATATCTACCAAACTAAAGCACAATGGTAAAAAAAGATTTTATGTTTGCTAAAAAAAACCACGCTGTATATTCAAATAAGAATGCCAACTATCCAACTAAATATTTAGAGATATAATAATTACTTAAGTAGAGAAAAATATACTATAAATATCAGTGGGTACTAGAAAATTATTAATATTATGTATTTTGTATACGTTTTAAAACTTAGAAATACAGGTAAATTAATATAGTACCAGACTTTTAACCAGGGTTGTCGAGTTGGAGTCGAAGTTGGTGGAGTCGTAATATTTTAGCCGGACTCTGAGTTGGGAAAAAATCGACCGACTCCGACTTTTTTTTTTATTTTCTTTAATGAAAACATTACGGCATGTGTCAAATGTCAACGTATATGGTTCATAATTCTGGGACTACATTTTGTTGGACATTTTCTCGGAAGTAGTGTTTAAAGAATTTTCTTTTTTTTTTTAATAATGTAATTTGAGTTTGATTTTATTCTATTATATATTTATTTTTGTATAATGATATTGCTTGTTGCATATAATTTTTTTATTATTATTAAATTGATTTGTTTTCGTACGAATGCACTTACTCTTTTATTTATACCGACATCATTATCAATATAAATAAATTAGTTGGACTTAGCAAATTATAAAATAATGTAAAAATCGTAGTCGGAGTCGGAGTCGTGAATTTTGAACCGACTCCACAGTCCTGCTTTTAAGTCCAACTTTTAATGTAAAGCTTAATAAGCGAAAACAATATTACTTGTACATGGTCGTCGTTGTATAAAAATCTACTGTACTTTTGAATAAGGTATAATAGACGATTTCCTTATACTGAGCTTTAAAGATTCAATTGTTCTTACTTTACTCGGTATTTTGTGGAAAGTTAAATTTGTCTTTAAGAATATTGATTTAGTATTATTAAATACAAGTTTTTTTATATATATTATAATAATAACAGTAATAAATAAAAAAAATGTCAATTAATACGGATGTTAAAAATTTACTTTTAAATACTTTAAGCCATTTATTTACATGACAATATACAACACTAATCGTGAAATAAAGCTATTAATAAACTTTCTTATTAAGTTCGTTAACGTGATACCGTTATATACATATTTTGTCATACCGATACTGGTATTTATACATTACTGTTTTTTATTTCTTTTGATATAATATGTTATTATTTAAATATTAAAACGTTCTACCAATGATCAGATAAATCGAATTAATTTAATTCATAACGTCTTCAAACAGATATTTGTTTTCAAAAAGTTACCTTATCCTTTTTTACTATTAATATCTACCGACATTGAATCAAACCTTAATTTATTTTAAGTGGAATAATGAATAAAACTTAACCATAGCATATCAACGGGTAAATATTAAAATAAATTCTTAATTGTGACATTGCAACAATGTATTACTATGGATAAATTTTAAATAACTGAAGGTTAGAGTAAAATAAAGTATTCCATGAATATGTTACCTGTAAAGTGGCATGCCTGTTGAGTCTTTAAACCAAAGAACCATGCTAACAGCATCTCCAGGCGTCCTCACGCTCACATCGCACGGCAATTTCGCCTCGCCGCCAGCTTTGGCCCATACGACCTCTCCTGAAATAGTTAATACAAGAAAATTAATACCATGAAAATTGTGCACGTAGAATGAAAATAGAGTAAAAGTCCTATGAAATGTGCAACTGGAGTTAAGTTTTGGACAACTTGGTTTTATAATATATGTTTTTCTTCGCTCTTAATAATAAGAATGTTAAAAATACTAATTTTACTGTGAAAATATATTAGTGTAACCAAAATTTTGTTATTTTTCTTAATTATAAACATTTTGACATGTCGAAGTGTCGGAGTGTTGGTCATTAAATAATTATATCACAATACCCCTTGTTCTAAGTTCTTCTACCTCTTGTTAGAAGTTGAAAGTTGTAATCCTACTGCAAAGCGAAATTTCACAATGAATAAATTACTTTATAACAGTAATACAAAGATCACCATAACAAATTACTTAATTCGTTTAAATATATATAAAATATAATAATTTAGGTATTCTATAATTTATTTTAGTTTGCTTTTATGCTGTCAAGTTTAATCATTAAAATTCAAGACAATTTTAAGGTAATCAAGTTATGAAAAGACAACAGACTAATATTTTTTAACATTTTTTACCTATTACGAACATAGAAAATTATCTCCTCAATGCGATTATAATATAATGTAATTAAAATAATACATTAACTAACCAAAAATTAAAAAAATAACTAATACAAGAAGAGGAAAGTACAATTAGCAATTAAAAAATCAATGATCATTTAAATACAAACATAAAATATGTTTAAGATTTAGCTTAAAATATTTTGTTGTTCAAAAATAATTTATATCACATAGTCTATTTAAATTCATCTCACTTAAGCGGAAAATATCAATAGCCAAAGTAATTTAATTCTACGCTTTTGTATGGAAACAAACTGATGTTAGACTTATCAGGTTATTAGTGTTATATATGTATGTGTACCTAAGAGGAAAGTTACACTATGTCAAAAATATGAGTAGCTCTTTTTCACTATGGCTGTTAAAGTCGTTTTAGTGGTGTTTCCCTCGGATAATATATAACATAGTATAATATTCTTTTCTAATATGGTTACAACATAATTGAGCATATCACTGGACAGATCATCACAAAATCTTTACTGAAATTTATATAGTGTATTTCACTTCCAAGGTACAGAAAAACTTAAATTTATAATTTATTGGTACTTGTAACCATAAAATAACTAATAATTTATTCTTGTTATAGGTACTAGTATCGATAAAATGTATTTTATTATTTCTTTTATGATGAATTTGTTTCTTATTCGACAATTTTTTCCAACCATTGGGCTTGTACTCGCATCTCTCAGATTAACAGGCACGTCTCAAAATATTTACTTTTATATTTTTCGCATGTATTTAGAAGCAAAATCATTTTTATATGTTGTTCAAATGATCATTATGTTTATGAATATAAATTTGTCGTGTGAAATGTAAATATTTATGATGCAGCTCGAAATGAATCACTGTTTATAAAATCCCACCAACGCCTCCACTCATAAATATAGGCCCACAGTTTTATTAAAATTTAAAAAATTGCTCCCGAGCGTAGACAATAAAATTCAACGATGCATTATAATTAGCAAACATTTTTATGTCAACGGAGGGCAATTAAAATGTAACAGAGCTTATACTTATGCCAGACTTCTACGAACGTAATTTGATCCGAGTTCTCAAATATATATTATAATAATGAAATTATTAATATATGTACTTTGCAAACTCGCACTATGTAAGAATTAAACTATTTTATATAACACCTCTGATATATTCATACATACGCTCTAGCAATTATTTTATAATTTACATGATGTATTAGTAAAACAAACATTTAATTATGATCATGTTGTAGTTACTTACAAATGAAAATACTATGTCAAAATGTCATATAATTAATTTTCTCTACTATCAACCCATGGTAGGGCTATATATACATAGTATCTGAGAACACCTCTCTATTTGGCAGAAGAGATGGATGGCATCAGTGACGGAAGGTAAACATATCAGTTCTTTTTAGGACTCTTACCCTCACATTGGATCTGTTAATTTCTGACTGGATATAGCAAGCTTCTAAATAGGCCAAACTACAAATGCAAATATGACCAAGAGATGGCAGAACATATTAGAATCGCAGTGTCCGCTGATGCTTTCATCTCGTATGGAACTCCATGCACTTTACAAGAATCTGTCCTCACACGGGTCCGATACGGCATGTGGACATGGTATCTATCAGGGCCAATTTTAATAATTCTCCAATATTTGCAGCTTTTTGAGGAGAGCAATTTTGCACAGACTGATTCGTCGTTCTCAAGCTTAAACAAGGAGATGCACATGATATCCCATGCCAAGAATTATGTGACAATGTAATTACTATTTGTTGATTTCTACTCTTAATTATAGTCTTTGCACTAATCTGCATGATGATACCACCTCGTGCAGATAGGCTACGAACATGTTTCAAATGATATTTTAGGAAAAAACATTTCACTTGTGCAACATCAAGAAGGCGACTGAGAATAATTGTAGCTATGCAGATTTTATTGTCTTCTTGTTTCAACCATATCTGCTTCAAAATGAAATCTTATATAAAATATAAAAAATATTTTGACAGTTTATTTTACGAGTAATAATTGACATTTATTAGTTCAACCAATCTGGTCTATGTTCTGGTTTCAAAGGCACACGAAAAACCTTGTGCAATTTTCGCGAGCTATGGAAAAGCTCTTTAAACAGTGGACACTCGATTCGTGAGGGGTGTGTTATTCTTTCACCGATGAGGGCGATTTTAATTATTGTATAAGAAATAAAGCTTTAAAAATGAACGTTTTGAATTTTTTTAAATAGATTTTTGGGAATATCTACACAAACTGTGTTATTATTCCAAAGGATTATAAATTTTCAACATTTTAGATTATTATATATTATAATTTAATTACATTCGACGTTTTTATTTGAAGTTTTCTTTTTTGTTTCTTTTAATCCTTTTATCACATGTTAACACGCTTAATAATGCACAATCCCATAACATTGTCGGTGTACATAGCGAAATATCTGTCGAGTAAGGTTGACGTAAGTGCAAACCATTTGACGTGAGCGCTTAGGAGAGGGACGCGTTTCGTATTTGCATCACATTAATTGCATTTTAATTACACCCCTCTTTCCTTAATTGAAGCTGCTACAATATTACAGGTTAATTCCAGCACTGACATGCAAGCCTATTTTTATAAGTATCTAAGGGTAGTTAAGACTACAGTATACGCGTATATAATATGAAGTGTGTATTTCCAAAGCGAACTTGTTCCACTTCAACAAATTTGTGGCAAATTCCAAAAAAACTGTTTATGGTGTCAATATTACACACCTTTTGCCAATATACCGTCGACACACAGTATGGCATAGTACATGAAAAATCGTGTTATTAAAGGATGTACATACGAGTACATACAGTTGTTATAAGAGAGTTAAGATGTTAGAATGAAACCGTGTTGTAGGTTGCCGTGCCATACGAGGATTCCCGCAATTTTATTATTGTATAAGAGCGAAACCGTGTATTAGGAGGGTTTGCATGTACATTATATTTAAAATGGAAATTTAATACGTGCTATTAAAATCTTGTTGATATATCATAAAGTGTGTAAATCAGCTATTTAAATGCAAGTAACAAAATAATAATAGATGACACTGGGTACTCAAACTGGGTGAATCTATAATATAGTAACATGTACAATCGATTAATGCAAAGTTGTTAACAAATCGAAAATATGCTTATTTTCCTTAACACACTAGGAAAATTATACCGATATTTATTTTATAATATAGTCGGTGTCTACAAATGTCGTGCGTCACAAGTCTAAATAAATTGATGACTATTAAAACATCCTATAACGAAATGCACATTTTTCATTTAGGATTTTGTAGACAATTGGTAGTCTAAAATAAGAAATCAAGTATTTAAAATATTAGAAAACTATAGACCTAATAACTTATAGTCAAAATACTAGAAATACAATTTTAACATTTAATAAATTATATTGAAATTCGAATGATTCTACTGATTTCCCGCAGCTTGGATGAATGGCATATTGAGTGTTTTAACAATCAATTCAAATTATGTGTCAGTAGTTGGTCTCATGTAGGGTCCTCCATCAACCACGTAATGATTTTCCTTACGTTTTTTACTCTCCATGTAACACCATGTAGACATTCAGCTCGATCCCGTCTTTCCCTCTGCTCAAACATTACGTACTTCTTGATATTAAATAAGAATTCAATTTACAATCAACTTTTGAGAGGGAATACATAACAATATAAATTAACTAACCCTTCTCCTTGTAACGCTACATAGACGTTGTTAGTCACCCCCTTTTCCTCTCAAGAGCGTTACGTGGCTTATAGACGACCCTTATAAACAGTGAATATTTTGCAACATATATTGGCATAGGTTAGATATCCTAAAAATTATAAAGGATTGGTTTTTTGATAACTCGATTTAGATTTTAATTTTAGTGTGCTGTAGAACTCTGAAATGAGTGTTTGTGTGTCCCATGGATAAAAAACGGTTATGCACTACTGAGAAATAGTTGTATTGATTGTATGTCATTACTTATTAAATAAAAATACATTTAACTTCTTTTGTTTATTGCATTATTTTTTCATACTAAAAGACTTCTCACAATAGTATATTACAAGAGTACTTAAGCATAACGTTACGTATATACACATAGTAAAATTTATCAGTAAACCAATAAACACTTGACCAAAATTCATTGTGTCAACAGATATTTAAAAAAGTCACTGAAATATCTGATAAATTCAAATGTACACAATTTCTGTATTAACAAATCTATTTCACTTATTTATACAGCATGGCCGTTAGCCAAAACTTATTTTAAAAAAATATGAATGTTTTATTAGTTCACTGTGCTCCTGATTATGTGTAAAAATATTCGTGTCAAAATAGTATAATGCTTTTGCCTGAAAATAATTTACGATTCAATTATGCATAGAACACAGTGTACCATATATCACCTTACAATAAAACATTAATTACTAACGCTATACGGTTATTAACACAAGAAAAACATCTCTAAATCAACAGATAATATATCAGCCTGAAACTTTATGAAAAATGAATAATAAAGCTCATAATAAAAAGTTCATCTACTGAAATTAACTTAATCACTGTATACAAGCTTTTGTTAGTCTATTTTATTTTCAATATAAATGCTGGAAACTTATAAAAACAACTTTACTTTTTATTTGTTAAGGTCAACCATAAACCATGTACTGATTTTGAGAGGAAGGGTTACCACCAACGTCTACATGGCATTACAAGGGGGAGGGTAGGTTATTTTACATTGTTACGAAAGATTTTTTCATTTGAAATCTCGTAAATTTCATTCTCATTTATTGTGGAAAGTTGCGTAATTTTTAAAAGGAAATGGGAGGTCTAGCTGAATGTCTACATGATGTTAAGAAGAAGGGTAAAAAATCGTTAGAAATGACGTTACGTGGTTTATGGGCGACTCCTTAATTAATATAATATGTATCTTCTGATTAATTTGACAGAATTACAATTAGCTAAAAAAAAGATTTCGACTTAGGGGTAGCTGGCAAAAATTACACAGGTTTTTTCATGTGCATTTGAAACCAGGATATGAACCAAATTTCTTGAGCTAATAAATGACAATTATTACTTATAAAAAAACTATCAAAACAATCTTCACTACACATTGCGG
>JAPMAE010004620.1:1537-13513 GCA_036584705.1 Rhyacophila sp. 25_7
TGAGTTAGTTGCATTATCTACTTACTACAGAGGCAATAGTTTTGCATAATTGCTAGCTTAAAAAAATGTCATGACAATTTTTAAAATGTGAAGATCCTGATTTTTCATTTCAGACATAATATTTAATATATAATTTACTCAATTTATTTATAACATTTTATATTTTCTCCAACTTTTTGATAGCTTGTTTAATTAACAAGAGAATAAAACAAATATTCAGTAAGACATAATATAACAACCACGTACATATACAAGACATCAATCGAAATTAGACCATTTTAAAAGGCAAAAAGGCGGTGCAAACATCGTATAGTTTTAACAGGCGTATAGTGATAGAACGGGACGCGAGTGTCTCAAGTTAAGCTTATATTTTAAACAGGACAACTTTAAAGAACAGGCTTTAAGCCTTCAGTGGCGTAGCTAGAAATTTTGGGCCCTCGTGCAAAATTTACGCAAGAGAACCCCATTACATGATTTTGTAAAAAATGATATGAAATAATTGTAAAATGGTATATGCTAATACCTACTGTTATTGACATAAATCTATAAAAAAAATTACTTACCGATTTTAAGATTTCTCCTTTCTAGATTTTTGGTCTGCAACATCACTAATAATTTTTTTAAATTCCATTTTCGATGCATGCTCGTGTTTAATATCTAACAATGCAAGAATATTTAGTCTTGATTTTCCAATTGAGTATTTTATAATTTTTAACTTACTAAAGAACCTCTCAACACTCACTACAGTTATTAGAACGCAATGCAAATTTACTTTAAATCGCATATTGAGTGTAGACAGATTAAGGGCCCCCTGGTCTGCGAGGGCCCTCATGCCTCGCATGAGTTTTCTATGAGGCAGGTACGCCACTGAAAGCCATACTCAGGAAGACAACTATTTCACCCAGAGTTTATTAGTATACTCAAACATTATATGATTATTTACAGCTCAAAACTAAATTTAATTCTATGTAACAAACAAACGAACATCTTGAAGTAATGTAGAAAGATTTGCATCTGAATATTCCTTACTTTTGCTTTCATCTTTGAAACAGTTGCGGAAGCGAAAGTGTTTATGTATGAACGGTCAATTATTATTATTTGTTTCGTATCATTTAAAATCTACAGAAACTTAACTCTATATTCCTAATAAGCATACATGGCCGCTGTGGCTAAAAGACAATATTTTCACTTCGATGAGTTGTATCTTCAATGTACGTAAATAAAAGTAGGAAAGCTTTTCTCGCCTTTTAAATGTTTATATTATTATCATTAAACACATATTTTTTACAATATCTTCTTCACAACAGACGATATGAAGCTTTACAATACGAATATTATCATGGTGAATTCATAACTGTCAATTATTAGCTCAATTGATTTGGCTCATTTCTTGGTTTCAAATGCACGTGATTAAAACCTGTGTAATTTAGCCAAAAATCATACATATCTATTGATTTATAAATATCGAGAAAACCGGGACACATATGACTATATATTATAAAATATTAAGGATTTACACTAGAGAAGTACACACGATAAATCAAATAATGAGCCAAAGAGGTGGCGGGAGACTTTCATAACGAAAAATAAGAAAGCTTATCCCTCGGCTCACAAAGTGCATTGACAATAAAAGCGACTATTTCGAAAAATAGTGTTTGATATATGAGGCATGTATTTTCAAAGTGAACTTATTCCACTTCAAAAAATTGTGTTAAATGCCAAAAAAATGTTTGCGGTGTCGATATTACATATTTTTTGTTATCTACATTACAAATTGTATTTTACACTACAAATGAGTATAACACAAAATTGTGTAATATCGGCAACATAAACAGTTTTTTGGCGTTTACCACAATTTTTTTGAAATAGAATAAGTTCACTTTGCAAATACACGCCTCATATAATATATAATAATAATAATATATACAATTTTGCAATTTTTTCAAAAATATATTACTCCTACTTTTCGGACGTGCCTCTTATTTGCAATGGCAATACAAGCACATACATCACTTTACAGAGCTTAACACTTGGGGGTTGTCCATAAACCACGTAACTCTCTTGAGGGGGGGGGTGATAACCAACATCTACAAGGCATTACGAAGGGGAAGGGTGGGTAAATTGTTAATATTACGTAACACTTTTCTCTCTTAAAAAGTGGATAGGTAATGATTATAAATTGAATTCTATGTAACCTTGTGCCGAAGATAATCTCACAACCTGGTAAGCTGTGAAATTTTAAGCAAAAATAGAACCTAAATATGTTTTTAAAAGTATATTAAATGTTTCTTTATCATAACTCTGTTTTTAATTACCATATAATAATAATATACCTGCACTTTTATATTTAAAATCATAGAACATATCCAAATTTTTCAGGCAAACTACGTTTTAAGTTGTGCGAGTTAACTCGCTTCCGGCACTCAATTGGTTAACATTAAAAGTTACGTAACTTTTGAAAAGAGAGAGGGGGGTCAATCAAATGTCTACGCGGTGTTACATGAGGGGGGAGAGTGTAAAAAAAGAGAAAAGTAAGAAAAAACGTGACGTGGTTTATGGACGACCCCTAAGCAGAAAAGATTAAACTACGAGTAGCGTGATGTTGCTAAAATACTAACTATTGATATTTGACGTTTGAAATGCTAAGTAAAAAACAATTCTCGATTCCTAGAAACAATCAAGATATATTTCTCGATATATTGAATTTTGCAATCAAGTACAGATTGTAAAATGAACCTTCTTTATGAAATCGAAACCGATCTTGGCATTCGTCCAAATGATTACTGTACTATGACTCATTCTCGTCCATAATATTTATGCACGATGCGCTCACAATAGTTCGTTCTCAATAATTTTATTTTAGTATGGAGTATTATGAATACATTAACCCCATTGTGGTATGCAAAAACACTTTATTTCCGTTCTATAGAATTGAATCGTTTACCTCGGTTCTACATCTTGAAAATGTTTATCAACTCGTATATCGCTAGTATGGTATTGATCTAGCAATAAGACTATCAATGAAACGATAAGTAATAATGGACTTTATATATAGCGATACACCCATCCCTCGATTTAGAGAATTGTTAGTAAATAGAAATTTCGTAAATCTGATTTTTTTTATATACAGTACAATTCCGATAATTGCCGGTTTCTTGCGAAAATCTCGATTATTCATAAAAAAAAAACTAAAGCATTTGGTCCCCTCGTTTATTCTTCATGATTTTTCTTCTCAGTGCTACTTAAACGTCTCATAATTCGTAATTTACATATAAATAATCCCGTTTATTCGTATAGAACGACGCAGTTCTTGTTTTTCCGAAACAACAACTTTTGTGAATTCGGGTTGTTTACATTTTTTTATCGTCTTTAGAAGCCAACAGGGACGATTTATGCATTTGATTTTTCGCTTTTCGTTCAGTCAGTTCAATTCAGTAACCAGCGACGGTGTAAAGCGGGGGTGGCCAACATATGGCACGTGCGCTAAACGTTGCGCATTGTATGATTGTAAGTAGCGCATTGCATCCTTGTGCCTACAATATTATTATTATATTATTATCAACTCCGACCATGAATGTAAGAAAGTAGAAAATGTGTTAGAGGTGTATGGCGCATTTGAAATCGCGTGTGAAAAAATTAACGCATGGTTTGTGAAAGATTGGCTACTCCATGGTGTAAAATAAATGGTGCAGGTTACTAAAATTACTGACTTTTTCGGTTTGAGTTTTCTTTTATTTTTTTCTTAAATTTAAGATTATTTAAATAAGTACTTTTATTTACATTTATGTTATTTAATAAAAAATCTCGTTAATCGATTTTTCTGTTTTTGCCACCAATTACTTATAATCACGCTTATTTGAAAATCCGTATATTTTGTAATTATCCTGAGGTTCCTTGGCATTACGAATTATCGGGTTTATATTTTATATAAATACAGATGCGTTTTATGTTCAAGGCCGATTTTGTTTGGCCGCCATTTAGATTTGGCTGTCATTTATCAATTTATATTTTTACAGTCGTGGCGAGTAGTCGATAACAATTTAAAATGAAACATCTAACGGTACAACATCGTGTTGAAGTTATTAAAATATTTATATGTAAATAATTTTTCAATTGTGAATACGCGAAGAAAATTGCGTGATTATTAATGTGAAAAGCAAGTCAACCATTCAGCGTGTAATGAATAATTATAAAAAATTCTTTAAACTGGGAGATAAAGCCAATTATGGGCAATGACTTAGCCGACGTGCACTAGAAAAATGATACATTGAGACAAAGTGTTGGCGAACGTTCATGCACCTCTAATCGACGCCGTGCACAGGAATTGAGATATTGAGTTTTTACAACCCTTCAAGCTTTGTATAGATTAAATATATTTACGACTAAATATATAATTTGGTCATGGGGCCTTCGACTTGTGGTATTTTTCTTGATATACATAAATTGGAAAAATAGCAATCAAAATATGCATTTCTCAATTTCAATATTTTCATTGTGCACGCATTTGTTGCATTATACAGTGATGCTTTGAGCTTATATTCTCTCTCGCATAACATCAATCCTGAGGTGAACTATATTTGTTCCAGTGGCGTCCACACGCACGCTTCATCCGGAATTCAACAAAATAATAATGTCGATGTAATGTTTACGTGCATTTTTTACGACTCGCCACTAGTTCCTGTGCACTCATCGACAGAAATAGAAACGGGAAAGAATGAATGCATTCAGAAACTACAGCTGATACTGTAGTCACTTGTATGAAAATCGGCGGGTACAAATATTATCAACCGTATTTAGGTAAAAGAGAGTAACCCTCGCAGAACAAATTTTGCAGGAGACACAAAAAAGTGTTTTAATGATTTTTAGTCAAAGTCGCATTAACAAAAACTTGAAGTGCATGATGACCAATAAATTGGTGTTTCATATTTATGATCTGATAATTAAGAAAGGATTATTAAGGAAAAATCATTAAAATTGACGTTTAATGCTTTTTTCCTTGTCATACAAACTTAGTAGACCGTTCTTTTTTCAAAATCTAAAGCTGTATTTCGATAATAATTCGGCATTTTTGGTTTAATTTCCTGACAGAACGTGTATATTTAGTTGTGTACATTGCGTCAATAGAGGTTGACAAAAAGGGACCAGTGATCCTTGGACTAGTTAAAGAAAACCAAATATTACGCATTCCTACTAACGCTGATCCCTCGAACAGGTTTTAAATAACCCACTACTGACCCGTCAGTACTCACAACCGCGATTGGGTGGTCGTCTGCTTGATCCTTCACGAAAGAAATGTTTTTTTTTGTTTCCCACAGTTTAATTTTAAGCCTGTTCGTAGGGGAGTTACACGGGATGGTATCGCCTTGCACAATGTGCTGAAAGATTAGATGTGATGAAAATAATGAGTAGCAGTTAGCCTATCACTCAGTTCCCGGTGGTATGGTTGAGCCTTTTGTGTGATTTACTTTTAACATAATCAATATTTTGAGAGCAAGAGCACTCACTTCATTGCGATGAATCTCGAAACATCACAAGGCACAGACGGCCATTCACCCACCCTGAAAGAGACCGGGCAATAACGTTACGTGAGATGGAGACAAATACTGGAGGAAGAGAGATAAATACATTAAAGCTTGATGGGTATGTCTCTACCAATTTACTCGTAACATAGTGAGCTAAAGGAGACCCATATTGTAAAGTTCGATGAATCTAAAATTCTCATAAGAGTATTTGAAGGAACTACATTATGCGCTCAGCTTCTCAGCCGCTCTATAATTAGATGGGCGGATAGCATCACGAGAGATGAAAAATATTAAGTTTTGAATGACTGTAGAGTGAAAATTGAGACCATAGACCTGAATGGATCGTGGCGCCACATAATAACAATATTATATATAAGAAACAATTTTAGTTTCACACATTTTAGAATAACAAACCTCATGTTTTTTTTCATATGTTGGATCATAAAACAAAAAATAAATTATTAATTACATATAATATTTCTTTTAAATATGAATGTCGTTATTATTCAGATTCTACAGTGTGAGATGGATTTAAACAGTTGTCCTTTGAGTGAAAGTTGTTGATTCTTAGCTCAAATTGACCACATCTCTTGATTATAAATATTCATGAAACATAATAATAAAAGAACCAATATTTTTGGAATGTGTAAGATTTATACCAGGAAATTATGAATTCGCAAGTTGGTGTGCCATCTACTTGACCACTGCAAATATGTATATAGATTTTATTCACTGAAAAACAAATGTCTTTACTTATATTGTTCGTTTAAAATACGCGAAATTATACCAATATCAGTTGATGGTACAACTGACAGTAGACACAGATACATTATAAAATATATGCTACTTGGCAGAACACAAATCAACTCTAAATAAATGACGTGATCAGTAATTTCCTTCATCTAGTATTTTTATGCCTTCTAAAAGTAAAACTTGATATACTCGTAATATGCTACACGCAGTGTTTATTCAATAGAAAAAAATGTTTGACTTTTGCATTCGTCATATGTCATGTCGCAGTGCATTCTTTCTGGGATAAGAACGAAACGAAATGCATCTCCAGAGTCCAGAATATCAGATGCATCGTGCGTTTAAAAGTTTGGCCAAATGAATTGAGCGATAACTTATAAATGAATGTTTCTTTACAGAAACAAATTTGTTTATATTGGCCATAAAAATAATATTTTATACATTATCGTTTATATTGAACATTCAAATATACTAGAGAAACTATTTTATAAATACCGTATACAGTCATATCATATCGAAGTTTGCGATAGATATTGTGCTGGTTATATAATTATTTTAACGAACTTTATGGGTCCGTAAAATACTTTAATTTAATAAATTATATTTGAAAAAAAAAAACTGAAAATATTATTCGAGTTTTACTCACGTGATGTCGAAAAAAAGTAATTATAAATTTTACACAAAAAAAAACATTTATAAATTATACTATATTTAGTATACAGCGTAAAACATAATACTTAGAGCAAGAAGATTTTTTAACATTAATATTTTTACGAGTAATAGTTGTTTATTATCAGCTCAACCGCATCGGGTTCGTGTTCTTGTTACAGTATAAATGAATAAACATTTGAAAAATTTTGTGATCAGCGCGGGCGTTAAACCCATGACCCACTCACGCTAGGCGTACGAGCTATCCACCAACCTAGCGAAAGCGACATTTTTTATTTTTCAGTCGCTTTCGTAAGTGAGTAGAGAGCGCATCCGATTTACAAGCCGAGGGTTGTGGATTCAAATTTTATATCTGACCAAAATTTTACAGATTTTTTTATGTCCATTCAAAAGTAGGCCATGAATCAAATGAATCGGGCTAATAACTGATAATTATTACTCGTAAAAAATGGTTTCACTGTAGAGACATATGTGCTCCTTTTCGGATCAAATATAGTTTTAAAAATGTCAGATAACTTTTAATTAATGTAAACAAAATGATCAAACTTTGCGTACAGTAATTAGTTATTTCTACACGTTTACAACATAACAGTTTATGAAAAAAAAAATCTCCAATTTATATTGGTAAAGCACTCATGTGTAAAACGTTTCTTTTATAATAAACCAACAACTGCAATATTCTCTTCTTGACAAGTTGTTTGAAAAATAAATATTTTTTCTTATAAATACTTCATCTTCCACGTGTTCGACTTCGTATGTCAAAGAATGATTCAATGGACCGCTATAAATGTGCGTTTTCCGAGAAACACGTTCAATTTTGTTCCACATAGAAACATTGGAATTTCAAAGTAAATGGAATTTTCGTATTATGTTTTCTAATTAGGGTTGATACATAAATAATGTAGATTCTATAAATGACAGTTCTTCGTTCATTGTATATCAATATACATACGTATATTACCGAAATAAAATTTGAACATAAAAAAACTATGATACAAAACAAAAGATTATAAACTATATTCTAAACCGTAAGCTACAAGTATCAATGAAGATACGAGTGAAGCATTTATCAAGACATTAACTTAAAAATAATGTTTCAACTGTGATTAAATAAATCATAGAATCGATACTTTTACCCTTCCACGATGACTCAGTGGACAGTTTAACATAGAGGACTCAATTTAACCTACTATTACCCCTTACGTCTTTGCACTATTTCGGGCCTATACCATGACGTAAAAAACGTGAAGCGCCGATAGTGTCACTGGAAGAACTCTTTGGTGTGAGTGCATTGGAGTGTACAAAAGATTCCTAGTGTTCTCATTTAATAAGTTACGAGTACCTACTAGGTAAAGCTGATGGAGATAAACCTTCCCGCTCACCGGGTTGCCACATTTTTTTAAAGCTATGAAGTTATTCCTCTTGGAAACCATGTTGCTAAAGTCGACTGAGTTAAATTCCCTTTCAACTGACATATGGGAACTTTCCCAGATGATGTGATTAGCATCCTGCGTTTCGCCACATAAGCAAGTGTCTCCGCCTCTCGGGTCACTCAGTGGACATGTTGTCTGGTTATGATGCCGTGGGTAGTTGGCTCGATCTCGTAACTAGTAACAATTCTTTTAAGTGTTTATTCTTGTATTTGCAGCTTGGAAATGAATTCAAATCTTAGAGGTAATACTTAACAACTATTTACTCGTAAAAATAACTGTTTTTTAAATGGCATTTCTAGAAAATTAACCATTTAAAAAAAGTATGCATAATAGAATATTAAAATTTATAAAATGAGATGATTTTTTGCATAAAATACATTACTCGCCACAAAAATGTTTAGTTATTTTCAAACTATACTCATAAATATGCTTATAAAAACGTATTTGTTAATGTAATTGAGCACGAATAAAATTATATTCACTGTATTTTGTCCATTTTAAATAAATCATAATTTAGAAATTAATATTTTGAAAAACATTTGAAATCTATAACCAATCAATGAGACTCTTAATGGGGAGTTTACTAAATATTTTCATATGATTCATACTATTATCAATTCTGTCGCAAAATCTACTCTGTAAAGATTGTTAGTATATGTTATGGGTTTTAGACTATGTTGATTTATGGATAGAAAATTTAATTATAGTATTTTTTAAATATTAACACGCTTTAAATATACTATTTACTCGTAGAATTGATGTGTTGGGCTAATAATCACGACTTCAAGTGCTGTTATGCGATATTTGCTTGAATGACAATTCATGATTTTGTGTTATTTTAGTTTAAATAGCAACATGCATATAATTGCTACGTTTAAAATTTTTTTTCAAGTAATGAATCAAATAATAATCGTGAGTGTATTCATAATTCTGACCTGTTGGCATATGTGCAAACTTCATGAGATTATTACACAAAACTTCTTTTTGATGGATTATCAGTCTAACAAGCATTTGAGGGGGTTAGTAGCAAAGGTAGCTTTCTACCACTGATGAGATTTTGAGAAAAACGGAAATAACTGATAAAAAAACACTGCAATTTAATTCAATATATGTGTGCTATTCTTTACAGTAGAATATTGTGATTCAAATGTAATTTAATTTTTAAACTCCTTAATTTGACTATATTAAAATATAATAATTTTTAAATGTAGTGAACGGTTATCTTGTCGGTTGACTTTTTTATATATAGAATTAAACATTTACAGTGAAGAAATGTGGATTTGGTTCTGAAATGATTTTCTGTAAAATTAAAACGAGTTTGCTACTAAAACGTTATCTCAGAAGCTACATAATGTTTAGCTCTTTAATTCTGCATTCACAGATTAAAAAGTCTTTTTTTTTCAATAAAGCTACGTGCACTATTGCTTCTGGCCCCTTCATTTGTAAAAATATTGTTACGACAATAGTCGGCTACATTTATTATTAAGGGACGAAATGATGAAAAAAAATATAGAAAAAAAGTGTATAAGCTGCGTTATTTAAAATAATAGCGGAAATCCTATTTATCATGATCCAAAAATCACTAAACTTTAGTAAAGAATGCATTCAAAGAAAGAAAAAACACAGCTTTTAGTATTGGCTATTACATATTCGCATCGCTAATTTATTGTCTAAAAACAACTGAATAATTTAGACAGACATTGAAACTTGTAAATGGCCTTGGCGTTAGTACAACGTTAGGAACAAATTTAGTTACCTAATGCTTACATTAAAACATGTTGATTCGAAATTATTGCACACATTTTGTAACAGGATAACAGACACGTCGCGTAATTTAGGTGTACGTGTTACACGAATAAGAGCGATGCCTGCATTAAGCGAGACTGGGAGACGACTCGTCGCACATGTTTAGCCGAATAAGCCAAAATTCATGCCACGATAATTTGAGGCGTCAAAAATAAAATACGTAAATGATATGCGAATTAGCATTACACAACTAAGGGTAATAAGTCAAATCTTTTAAAGATATCGACCGTGTTTAGATGTGGTTAACTCTCATAGAACAAATTTTACAGGATGCACAAAAAACATGTTATAAAGATTTTTAGTCAAAATCACTTTAACACAAACTTGAAATGCACGATAACAAATAAATTGATGTTTTATTTTCTTAATCTGATAACTAAATAAAAGAAAAATCATTAAAAATGTTATTTCATGCTTTTTTCCTTTCTATACAAACTTAGTAGATCGTTATTTCTTTCAAGCGGAGTTTTGATAATAATTCGGTACTTCGGCTTAGTTCATTTTGACAGGATATGTATTTAGCTGTGTACATTGTGATTCTCAAATAAAAATACTTTAAAAAAAACTAAGAGTTAAGCTCTTTTGCCTTAACAGGGTGGATACGATAAAGAATAATGAAAAACATTCATTTTTAAGCTATTTATTTGCTTGAATTTTGATGTGTCTGATCTCGGAGTGTGTTTAATAATTATGGCGTCTTACAATCACTTAAAATAAAACATATAATGAATAATCTTGCTGAAATACATATGTAATCAATTGATAGTTATTTCTAGTATCATGACTGGTCAATTGCAACCCCTTGATGTTTCAGTCAACGAACCTTTTAAAGATTATTAAAAAAGGGAATAATAATTTTGGTTGTAGACTGATAAACTTCCGTAAGTACTTTCTGGTAAGATTAAATAATTGCAGAGATCAAAAATTGCAGAATAGGTGTCAGCTGTATATAAAAAAATCTCAAAGACAGTAGAGGAATATTCTTCCTAGAAATACTTCGTCACTAATGCTTTTGGACAAAAGACGCAGATAACGACTCTGAGTCGAAAAGTCGTTCATAAAAATAGTTCACTGAATTTGATGAAACTTCAGAATAGGATGGATGATACTGCAGAATAAGACAGTGATAGTACATACATAAATTATAAATAATACTTGCTTTAAATGATCTTAATTGTGATTCTTTAGCTATGTTTTTTATTAGAAATGGTATTCAATATTTTTATTTTTATATTTGGTGCGTACTGGTTACAAAAAATTTCAAGTGTTTTTCATTTATATTATACCCATAACACAGACCCGAAACGGTTGAGCTAATAGTTAACAATTATTACTCGTAAAAATAACTGAAATAATCATACTATTATGATCTCATATGTTGTACCTTGGAGCATATGTAAAAAAATATTATTATGTTTTGGGCGAATTTCAACTTACGGCCAAAGTTTAGGAACGTTTCTCGATAATAAGTTCTTCATACGGTTTTCACATTGCGATGATTCATATGCTTCGTTTCGGAGCGGATGTGGTTAAAAGAAAGAAAATTATATAAAAATACGTGTGTGTCTTTTAATCAAGTAAATACAGAAATTGTTACAAGAAATATTTTTTTACGACTAATATCAACTGTGTACCTATTTCAGGAGGTAAAGTAAAAAAAAATCTGAGAATGCTAAATAACTCTAATGGATCCAGAGCTAGTGATCTAGCATTCGATTTTTTTTTTTTTGGATTTGACCACTTTTGAAAAGTACCTCCCTGATTTGTAAGTTTGATTCAAAATTTACTCAAAGCAC
>JAPMAE010004627.1:0-13973 GCA_036584705.1 Rhyacophila sp. 25_7
CTTTTCAGCTATTCGTACAAATCCACTCAAAGTCTAAAAGCCATCTTCTAGCGGGCACAGATGACTGATTTGCTGTTTATTGTTCAAGAAAAATTTTATTTAAAAAGTCTTATTTTCTGGTTAATCGAGCTGCAAGTTACTATACTCAAAACTGTATTTTTATATATATTTTAACGACCCAATTTTCTTCTAATATTAATTGGAATCACTATTTTGTACAGGAAATACATCATTTTTAGTTATTATAATATCATTAAATACATTATTTTTAATTATTATAATATTGCAATGTGTTACACTTATATGCAATAATATGCAGGTTTCGCCTATGTTTGTTTGCTCCCACGACAAAAAAAATGATAGGGGTTAGTTTAACGGATATTGCTGTCAATATTGTGAGTGATATTTCGTTACGTCCAATTTATTGGTGATATTTTTCATCCGATATAATCTCAAGAAAAAATTCTCGTCTGTAAAAAATCGTTTAAGATGTCGAGTTTTCAAAGTTATGCAGAACATAATATTTAATATTAATTGCCTTTCCTATTCCAAGTTAGTTACATACTTGTAAATGCGAAAAAGCGTACTATTTAATATTTCAAACCGTACAATATCAAACATGTCATTTCAAATCAGTACATTACAGGTTAATATTTTTTTAACTTTAAAAAAGATACATACACATAAATGGAGTATTGATGGGAAAAAACAAATAAATATTATAAGTTAATAAATTTTATTTTTACATATATCACGATATTTTGTTTAACAAAATTCAAACACACGTTTCCGATAGTTTTGGATCATGCGTTATTCCTAACATCCGTTTTCTAGTAATTCCGTTCCGTTCAGATAATCGGGTTGTATCATATTTTTGTTTGTTTTTTAAAATGAACTTCCATTTGTCATTTTTCTTATCAGGATGCTTAGCTTAACCTAGAAGTAGAGTACATTTTCATGCTGGAAGGCCGCATAATATAATCAGGATGATTCTGCGCGCATTTAAATATTTATTTCATTTTAAAGTTTATCAGCTAATAAACACTGTTATTTTGTTATAATTAATACTTAAAATATGATGAAAATAAAGAATCTTAAAGTAAAACAAAATTTAACGTTGAAACAAAAACATCGTTTGCCGAAAATATTGAAATGTGCTTATATCGCTTTTCTAACTTGATGATTCAATTGTAATGTTTTATTACATTCATAGGATATGAAAATATTATAATAACATGACAGGAAATATATTAGACAATTCGCTAATTTTTTTCAGTTCACTTGGTAAAACGATAAATATTACATTTGTTTAACCTACACTCTTGCGGCAATTTTTTTTATCATATATAAATTATTGAATACAATCAATCGAAAATTATCAATTTATCTCCATGTTATTTGGAAACTTTTATGTGGGGGCACAAAGTGAAAAAATCACATTTGAATGATAATACCGACTTAGTATTAAAAAAAACTGTCAAAATATGCAATGAATTATTTGCACGCCTCTATCTGTAACTAATATTTTTTTTAAATCATATACAATTGATCTACGGCCATAATTTGAGTAACATTTGTTAAATTATTTCAACAAAAAACCAGGGCTGCATTATTTATCTAACACCTGTTTAATATCGTATCTCGCCATTCCAAGAAAATAAATTTATTGGTGTATCCTTGCTCGCTTAAGAATGACAACATTTATTATTCATAGCTCTTTACCGTCATTGTCATTTTGTTGACATGACATATTATATTATATTACAATCAAATGTGTATTCATAATTAATACCGTTAATGAAAGTATGTATAGTAAAATACATATAACTGTACTAGATGAAAGTTAGTACTCCGTTATCTCCGCTACATTTATGAATATTTTCTTTTTATCTCATTGATATACTCCTCATAAAAATAAGCGTATTTTTCAGTTGTAAGACGCAGTTTTAATTACCATAATAAATGGTGATACCGTCCCCCACATCACTACTGCTGCCAAAATATAAAAAGATTCTTTAATGCGGGATCATGTAGGCTGCCGTTCACAACCATGTCTGTTCGCAGTGAAAAATAAGTGGTAGGTGAAAAAAAGAGTTTCGCAGTTGCAGTACAAAGTGAACTAAATTTATCGACGGACGTCACTTTTAGTTAGTAGAATCTGCCGTACCATCTTATAAATAATGATAAATGGCATTATTTAATTAGATACCCATCCAAGATATATTTATATTCATTGCTACTTAACATCTGTGATTAAATAGTAATTGTTTATAATTTTCATGTCTTGGAAATTTATTTCTACTACCTTAGATTCTCTTTTTTCATGGTAGGTACGTTCCAATGACTTCTGTTCAAAAAATATATTGCTTATGTATAAAAAACTGGAGATTCAATTCCATTGCTTATGATGAACTCATTATTTCAAAAGTTAAAATATATTTCAACAGCAATATAGAAAAATGTAAATACTTGTAAATCATCATAAAGTTATTTTCAATATATATTCATAAATAAAAATATATATTTAACGTATCCAATCAATGTCGATATTTGACAACATTTGAAAAAGCATCCTTCAACATACCCTATATCATCAGTGGTGATATTCTTAAAAATATCTTGAAACATATCCATATCTTTTGCGATGATTCATTAATGTTGGAAGAAAAATTCAACTAACATTTCCTGTGATTTTGTTTTCGTTAGTTCTTTGTATGACTATTGATAACGCAACATACTCGTATATGTATTTTATAATCGGCTTGTTACTGCTCTAAGTAAATCCAACCTTGGCCTTTCAATACACTTTTTCATTTCATGAAATTATCACAATATATCTTCAACGTCATTATTCATCGCAATCATAATGTCTCTCAAAGATGTACAAGTAACTGAAGTCGCTTCACTTCACATTACAATACGTTATTTACTATTGTGATCATGACATAAAACGCTACTTTTATGGATGAAACTTTTGTAGGTAGATAGATGTGTAGATGTTGAAACTGTATATCAATTTATTCGGCAGGCATGTCAATAATACATTGGATAAGTTTATCTATTGCCCCTTCATCAAATTGAGCACCATTATGCAAATACGTTCTATTCTGTCCCACTTTTAGAATCCTTTCCTCACAATGCCGTACAGAAAATTCTATAATGATGGAAAAATTAACAAAAAAAAACAAATATGTTTAACCATTAATTATACAGATAAAATACGTCATTAATAACTACAGACATTTGATTTTTTTTAAATGTGCTTCTCATAGTAGTATAAAATTATTCTTTCATTTCTTTTAACTATGTCCGCTCCGAAACAAGGGATATGGATCTTCACAAAGTGAAAACTGTTTTAACAGTTTTTTTCGCGAGCAATAATTGTCAGTTGATTTGAACCATAGACCCTCGGCTTGTGAATCGGATGCACAATCCACTCACGTACGAGGGCGACAATATGTACACTGAAAATAAAAGCTCTGAAATAAAGCTTTAAATGGATTAATTCACATCGGACACCCAGAAAAAAAGCGTTTCATTACAGTACTTTATGCTTGAAATCCTAAAAAAAATATAGTTGTAACTAAATATAAGTGTAACCAATAAAATAAAAAGAGTGAACAAAAAAAAATATATATATAGAACAAAGACTATTATTATTTGAAACCAATCACTTTTTCCATGAAAAAAAACATACGTTTAAGACTCCTGTCTTCGTGAGTGATGAAGATCCTATATGATTTATTTTCTAAGTAACAACTACAGTTTAATCAATTTGAATACTTTTTAGGCAACAACCTTTTACATAATTAATTATAAAGTGTCTATATTTTCCATCAATCTATTTGTAACGTAACAATATATATACTCGCAATCTGAAACATTGTTCATGTCTCAAATTGTTTGTACCGGGAAATTCCGTTGCATATTTTATTAATACTTTTTAGTATTAGCGATAGTGTTTTCACATATTTCTCAGCACAGCAGGTTTTTTATGGAATCGCAAATAATATGTAAATCATAATAATTTTGATTCCTAATTTCTAAATGTACCTTGCATGTGAGTAGATAGTGCATCCAAATTACAAGCCGTGGGTTGTGGGTTCAAATTCCGGAGCTGACGAAAATTGGCTATATTTTTTGATATGCATTTGAAGCTAGGACATGGATCAAACTGGTTAAGCTAATAACTGACAAATCTTTCTTAGTAGTAAAAAAAAATGTCAAAGCAGTCTTTATATTAATAGGATCAATATGCTCCGTTTCGGAGCGAATATAATTAATAGAAAAAGAAGATTCTCAATATTCAAATTCAAAAATATGTTTTCAGTGTACCGAATTCAATTGCTTTAAAATTTCAATATTCACTGTCCCGTCACTGTTAACATTTGATATTGCAAATGGAAGAATCAATGCGATCAGATTTAATCTGTCAATCAGCTTCCGATGACAACACGATAAACGAAATAAGATTCAAGCCAAACAAACAAACAAAATAATAAGTCAACCGGATCAAGACTCGCAAGAAATTTCTCAGAACCGTAAACAAAACGGCAATAATGTGATGTTTATTTTTAGATCGAGGGAAATCTTGTCTCAAATTTATATATATATATTTAAAAATAGATTTTGTTTGCTATATTTTTTATTCGGATAAAGAAAGATGCAACCTATTACTTATATTACTTGTCAGGTGTATATACTCGTAAATAGATATATGAATGAAACAATTTCAAAAAATATATTCAAACAACAAAACTGGAATTAATATAACTAGATTAAAATATCGTATTGAGAAAATACAATATTAGTATTTAATAAAAATATTAAAACATACTAAATTAAAAAATAATAAACATGATTATTAACTGATTAAGTGCCAGAAACGAGTTAACTCGCACAACTTAAAACGTAGTTTACTAAATAAATTTGAATATTTTGGATGATTTTAAATATGAAAACACGGACATATGACTGTAATATGATAAAAAAAAATTGAAGGTACCATTAAAAAAATTATTAAGGTTGTATTTTTGCTTAAAAATGTACAGCTTACCGAGTTGAAATATTATGTCTGGCACAGAGAAGGTTGCATATATTAATATTCAAAAAATTCTACTTATCGAGTTTAACAAATTATGTTATTTAAAAAACAATATTAGCTAAAACTCACTTACTTAAGTGTAAAATATCGATAGTCGAGATACTTTCATTGAACATAGTCATTGTCTATATTGCTCTCCGTGTTGGCATAACTACTGGCAGGCAACTTCTCCATTTTGATATAGAAAAACGGATCTTCTCGCATATTGCAATGGGTAGCAGCGTTGCTTAGATGAAAAATATGTTGGGCTAATTTGATCGTTCAGAAGTATTTGAGTATTTTTAAGACCATATGGCTATCATAAAATCTGATAAAATTTTCTAATGATAGCTCTGCTCCCTTGATGTATATAAATTTATATTCGCTGAAAATTATCTGAGGAATCATACATATCAGTTGTGCTGTATACTAAAATGTGAACTAATTTGCTATCAAAGATTTCAATACGGAGGATTGTCCTGTTTAATGAAATTGTCAAAAGTATTGATATCTTCCACCTGAGTAAAAGTATAGGTAAGGTAATAGTAAGCGATCGAGGAACCTTTTATCCAGTAGACGACTGTTGGCGACTGATTTCAATGTAACTGATGGACATCTAAAACAAGTTTAGTTTATGAATAACGATTTTAAGAGAAAAGCAACATTATACCAAGGCAAGGTTGGCCAACGAGTAGTGCATGCACCAAACGTAGCACATTGGAAGATTATATGTGGCGCATTGCATCCTTATGCCTACAATATGACTATATTATTATTATTAACTCCAACCATGACAGGCGGTGATACTTACCACTATAGTACCGAGGGTTCACCCTCACACGGGTCCCATTAGGCATGCGGACATGATATCCACCGAGACCAATTTTAAGGCATTCAGTAAATTTGCGGCATCTTTTGCTTAGACTCCCAAAGTGACTTATCGTGTTCGTGATTGAATGGCCGAACTGAGTCGTCAGCACCACGGGGTGCATAGGGCATCTCTTGCCACTATGGACTGAATCACGAAGCAGACTGCTACTCATTCTTTCACTTTTAAACTGCTTTTCAGCACACATACGTGCATGGTGATACCGTCTCGTGTGACTTCGTTACGTATGTGAAAAAATAGACCACGGTATGTAAAAGATTGGCCACCCCTCTACTAGGTTAAAAAAAAAATTTATACTTATGAAAGTTTCAATTCAAAAGTGCATTCACCAAATTATATAAACATTCGTCCTCTAATATTCTGAACAAGTTCGTATGAAAATCTTAGTCAATATCAGAATTTTTATTGTAACTATCTTGTGACGTGTTAAAAATTTACGAGGTTCCATTATTTATTAAACTAATGAGGGTATTTCAATGTGAGTTCTTTGCTTTTAACATATTCTATTACCCGCCCTAAGTCAAATGCCAAAATGTTATTATATTTCTCAAGTAATTTTTTATCTGTTGACGCTTGTATATATTATACAATAAACAATCACTGACCTTGATCACAGTTTTTTGTAACAAGCGCATTTCATACATCACCAAAAAAACACTCAGCAAAGATTTTACTTTAAAATAACGCCATGGATATTAGTAAAACTGTATTCCTTATAACGCCCATCGTTACAATACCCTGCAAGTACACCAGAAATAGTTTTGGTATCGAGTGCGAAGCGATTTGACAATATGTTTTATCTTTTTTGTTCTTGTTCATTTTTAGATGACTAGATAGAACTATGCTTCGTTAATTGCACTTAACACTCAAAACTCTCGTTATGTAATAAACGCAATTAATTTGTTGTAAGATATTATTGTATACGTTTCTAAGTACTCGTATATACATTTTCTACGTCGTATAACATAAACCGCTTTAATTAGTCAAATTATAATTAATGTATTTCTGTGGCTGATTTAATATGTATTGGACGCTTTAATTTTCGTTTTTTATAAGCATGTCTTTCTTTTATACCTCGCGCAAATATTGCTTATTTTAAAATAGTATAATGTTCTCTATACTCCGGATTCTCAACGTTATAATATGATATTTATAGTAGTGTTCATTTATTTCTGCCCATGAGTATATGTGTGCGTTAAGTTTGTACTGATACAATATATATGTGTTCGTGTTGAGAAGTACAGGCAAGCACAAAACTAAATGTAACAAATCTTTATGAATTATTTTTTTATTAAAATTAAAAATAATATAAGTTATTACGTACCTATATTTATGTACATTTTTTCAATTTGAAACATAACTGGATAAATCAACAGAATATTCTGATTCGCTGCTCTCACCCAAACCAATTGTGAATTCTGTTTCCATATCATTGTGTCGGTACATAGTATTTATATTCAATTTCTTTGACGTGTTGATAAGTATTCAACCGCATTTTTGATCAGTTTGATTATTCATTTATCACTTTCATTATTCCTGTCGCAAGTCTGTCCTACGTTATGTGAAGCAATATAATTTTTCTAAATTCCCCAGATATTTTCAATCGGCTTGAATTCGTAAATCTATAAGAGTCGAAAATAATTGTAAAATTTAGCCATGTAAAAATATACCATTGAATGTATTAATACTAATTAAAACCAAGTTTCACCAAGCTCCTTAAACATTTTCTCTTTCTTGAGCGAAGTATTTGACACCTTATTTTCGTTATTCCTGTACTAATACGTCGGATCGATAAAAACGCGTCCCAATAAGGAAATAGTCTAACCACCGCTATCAAACAAATTAAAACTCCATCTAGACGAGGTTACTCATACGTAAGCCGACACGCACAGATAAATGAGTAATACTATGCCAACGCGTCCACCGGCCGATATATACTCGTATGTGCCCTCCTCCGTCTTTCATATTGATGTTTATATACTCTTATGTATAATGCATTTTTTGTTCATTTTACATGAAATGTTAACACTAATTTTTGCGTGTTGAAGTTACACTTGAATATCTATATATATTTTTATGTATAAAGTTCATTATTGACTGTCTCAGACACAAATACTCCCTTCTCTACTGGCATTTTAAATATATATTATAATTATAGCAAGTACGAACTCTGTGGATATATGTATAGAACTTCTCTGCTATCGTGACGTTAATTAATTTCTATTCACACTATTGGGTTGAACTTTATATAGCTGCATTCCTCGAAATTTTTAGAAACGAATCCAATTCATTTGTTCTATATGGCGCTAGATATTTCTTTATAAAATAATACAATATTGTATGAAATATTTCTGGATTTTTTCACACGTTCTTCTCTGCGTACTTTTCATTTTTTTCCGCAGGAAACTTAAATCTTCAAATGAATGGTCGAATTTGTCATGCTATATTTCTGATAATTAATTATAACTATGATGAATTTTTCAGGATTATTTTTCACTATTGCGATTAATTTTTGTCAATGAGATTTGCCATAAGAATATTATTGAAACAAGTATAAAACATAATATGAGTCATAAAATTATTTCCAACTAACATATTAACTATACAATCGTATTAGTTGCAATAACAGTACGATAGTGAATTAAATAAATGTTTTTTTTTCAACAATTACATTATTGACTTCAGGCATTTGCACCTTGAATGAGTGACATGGATTTTGCATTTTGCTACTCTTCAATAATCACAGTTTTAGACAAACACGTTCACTTATGCATTTATATGTGAATTTCTTTATTATTCAATATCGTCATAATATTTTTTTCATAGTATGTATTCAATCAAAAACTGACGTGTAACTCCTGTTCAAATATACTATTTTATAATCAAAACTATACATTAGATTTTTTAATTTCCAATTTAAATAATCGTCCATAAATAGTTTAAATTCCATGCACGCTCCAAGATAGAGCATAATATAACATATTCACATTGTGGTGACTTTCATAAAGGTTATGTTTTAGAAGTAATAATTGTTATTATTAGCTCAACCATTTTGGATGCGTATCCTGGATACAATACAAATGAATAAACATTTGGATAAATATTGCGACCAGGATTTGAGCCCACAACCTCACTTGCTAGGCGGGCACGTTATTCACCAACCTAACGGAGGCGACCTAACAATTGACCTTAACAAACTAATTTGTATACGAAGCAGAGACCGTTTCAGATTCTCTGATTTTTGTGGGGCTTTTGATAAAGTTGATAGCATCCCATTCAATAACGTGGCAACAACTTTTTGGCCTTCATGTAAAAACTAGGCTATTTTTTCACCCACGGCACACAAAATTTTTTAAACTCACAAATCAAAATATATCAAAAAGTAATCCGCCATTTTTTTCTAAAGTACTATTTAGAAATCAAGCTCGAAAAACCACACAACTACAGCTATCATTCGAACGTGTTAAGAAAAAGGTATTAACCGTCACAGAAAAAAAATTACGGGAGACATAAAATACGTTATTTAATGATTTTTCGCTAAAGTCACATTAACACAAACTTGAAAAAAAAACAATAAAAATTTACGGTTAATGGTTTTTTCCTTTCCATACAAACTTAGTAGGCCATCCTTTTTTCAAAATCTAAAGCTGAATTTCGATAACAGTTCCGCATTTTCAGTTTAATTTCTTTTTCACAGAACGTGTATATAGTTGTGTAAATTGTGATTCTCGAATAAAAACATTTTTCAAAAAACTGAGGGTTACGCCCTTTTACCCAAACATGGTCGATATATATATCATTCTAAAGAGTTTCCATCTAATTTAATAAATTTGTGTATTTCTCTCTCTCTCTTTTTCGGAAATTTGGAACGATGGTATATTTGCCAACTTAAACCAGATATCTTATCATTCCTGTAGCAACACATTTATCGTTCGAGTTATTGTTAAAGAGACTAATTGCCGCGGACTTAATAAACTAATTATAATAAACGTAGCTTATGTGGGAAACTATAATGCTCCTAAAAGGATATTGTATTACAATATTCGATCTCTCACGATCTTGACAATAAATCTCAAAAAGTTTTTATCTTTAATGATAACCTAAAATGGTGAAATACCCGTAGAGTATTTACTATTACTACGTGTACTTATTCTATAGTTTAAATGTTTGTTACAGTTGATAAATAATTGTTGCACTTGAAAATGATTTTTTTATATTTTATAATTCTTGTAGCATATATTGAGTCTGTATGCTGACACATGAATATGCTAATATCAATACATTCTATGATATACTCGTAATCGTGTGTGCGAGTAGTGCAGGCGACGAACTAGTCACTTAATAGTTTGTTCGAAAATTTCCCCTCGGGCCTACAAGTAGGCAGACATCTCGAAATATTATTATGATGAAGCTCATTTCGTTGAATAATAAATATACTTTATTTTACTAATCATATTTATTTTGCATGTTTAATATCCTGCTGACCTCGCATAACTCAAAAATAATCTAAATATTCATGTTTGATTGACGGTTTGTGTTTTCTATTGTGTCGACTACAACAGTGGCTCTTGAACTTTTTGAATCCGAAAGCTTCTTGGTTTGAGCAAGCTTATATAATATATACGTATGACATGACACCTGTAACTCTCGAAGTAACATATCGACCGTCTTTAGGCAAAAGTGATAAATTCTCACAAAACAATTTTTACAGGAGGGACGAAAAACGTGTTTCAATGATTTTTAGTCGAAGTCACATTAACACAAATTCAATGTGCATTATTATAACTAATAAATTGGTGTTTTATTTTCCTGACATGATAATGAAAAAAAATATTATAGAAAATCATTAAAATTGAGGTTTAATGCTTTTTTTCTTTTTATACAAACTTAGTAGGTCATCCTTTTTTCAAAATCTAAAGCTGAATTTCGATAACAGTTCCGCATTTTCAGTTTAATTTCTTTTTGACAGAACGTTGAGCCCTTTTGCCTAAACAGGGTAGATATATTTAGGCCCTAATAATCATTCTAATTTTGTGAGTTTTTAATTCATATGAAAACTATTTCTTATTTTTTTACATAATTATTTTCTGACTTTTGAAAGTACATACATAGGATAATATGCTAGCATTTGTAGATTCTTCCAAAACGGTCTAATCGCTTGAGCGTGTTATATATTTTATTTTATATTCATATTTTTTAAATGTATTTTTTTATATTCTGTCTACCAGTATTTCAAATTTGGTACTATTTGGTTATGTGAAATAGAACACTTTTCATATAAACTCGACAATATATCATTTCAAAGTGTAAATATTGTACAAGTATTTTATGACCTTTTTATTTTTCATTTATAAGAAACCAACTTTAAGTTTATTTATCATTTGGTATTTTATGTTAACTTACATTACAATCTGTTTGCTTAAATGTTTTGCTCAAAAATGAAAATACAATTACGGCTATATTTAATTAAAGTTACAATCAACATTTGGTGGAAACATAATACTATAATGAAAAAAATAACATAGTTTTACATATTTTTCACATGAAAATGTCGTAACAGATGATACCGGTCTTCTTATATAAATATCTATATGTTATGGAAAAATAATGTAAATTAGTGTTATTACTTCGAAATTATGGCCGGACAAGTTTCAATTATTTTATTATCCAACCCATCATAATGATGTGTACTGTTTGTTGATTGTATTATTCTTTCACGCGTTTGACTTGCATACAATCTATGCAATTACTATGGATTTTTTACTCTTAATTAACCTAGGTATGTCCATTTTTATATGTATATTATTATTTTGGAAATTCAATTTTAATACTGATAGAAATGACATTTTTATCACGTTTTCTTTTATTAAATTCTCCAAAACAAATTATTCATTTGTAGTTTTGGTATATTTTTGTACGTATACTGACATCTACACATCAATCATTAAAACACAATCGTAGGCTATCTGGCAGAAAACTTCTATTTGACGATCCTGTTTTGGTTTAACCTTTCATCAAAATAATTACAATATTAACCGTTTTTTAATTACGATTGCCTAATTATTGAGTGAAAGTTTTTTATTAATCTGCTTTAAATTTAGACTTTTATTAAATGTGTCTAATATTATTGTTGTATAATGTTTATTTGGTACTTTATTGTTTGGTGCTTGACATTTATATTTAGATGCTTGATGTCAAAGCGAATTTTGAGCAGACATATATGTGCGTCCATATCCTAGACAGGTTAATTAATAACATCGTTTGAAAATAAATATCTATAACTTATCTGGCCAGCATTTATGTTTTTAAATTTGCTTTAAGCTTTAAAATTAAAATATTTAATCCAAAAATTCTATGGACAAACCCATAATATGAAACTCCAATGCATTTGACAATAATTAAAGACCACTTTATTTAAAAAAATATATGATATGTCAAATATATTAATTTCACTGATTTCATACTCATATAATATATTTTATCACACTTTTCTTTATGCCTTATATTTCTCAGTATCCTAAGCCCGAATTGCACGGTTTTTGACCAATAGATGACCTGCAAATGTCCACGTGAATTTCCCTACTCCCCTGTACCATGGATAGTGTTCCTGAAGCTATTCTCGAGCCATCTTCTTCTACTACTCTTGTACACATGTATGTGACATTTTGAACTAGAATTGAAAGAAACATTGTCATATTACCATATTCTTCAACATTAATATGTACACCATTATAAAATATAGCTTATAAAATAATTATTAAATTGTCAAACTTGCCACAACGACTGTCACTGTTTTAATGGGAAAATTTAATTATAGTTCTGCATTTGATTTTCTTTATTAAAATAAATTCTAAAAAGCAGTGACCGAAATAAGGAATGTCACCTAGAAAGCTATTGAATTTTTTATAATCTTACTAACTCAGCAGACAGAGTGAATGGTAAAAATGTAAAGTTTTATTACACTCAGATTGATTGACAGTTAACATAAAACTATTTTTTTATAGTTAAATTTATTACATTTCTTCTTAATTATTTTCTTTAAAAAATTAGCTTTCATTGAAAACTGTCCTTGCTTTCACTTGCAAATTCCCTAAGTTAGAAGAACTTCAACACCTATGCATCACAGCCAGTGGCGTAGCTGTCTCATAGCGTAATCATGCAAAGCATTCGGACCTAGATAGAGGGCACCGTTATTTCAATGGGCTTAACAAATGTATCATTTTTATACCCATCCTGACATGGAGTATATGTGACCTTCACAGTTTGAAAATTTTCCAAACAGTAGTTTTTTATGGTCATTCATTATTTTTTTTTTATTATTATCTCATTCATTTTGGGTTGATGTCCTGTCCATATAACTACAAATTTTTTTAAACCATATCCGCTCCGAAATGAAGCATATGATAGAATATATATATATAGGATCTACATAATGTGAAGATTGTTTTGACACTTTTTTTACAAGTAGGTAGTAATTGTAAATTATTAGCTCAACCTTTTCAGGTTTGTGTCCTGGCTACAATACAAATAAATAGACATTTGAAAATTTTTGCAACCGGCACGGGCCTCGAGAGTCTGTGACCTTTGGCTCATGAGTCAGATCCACTCACCTATGAGTGTGACCTATATCATTACTTACTATTCTTATCTTAAGTATTTTACCATTACTTATCATACAAATAATAAAAATGGTGGATACTCCAATTGGGAAAAATTTGGGGCCCTCGAATGATTTTTACATAAGAGCCCAAAATTTCTACACCACTGGTAACACAACCCAAAATTAATTAACCAGGTAACATAAGATTTTTAATTAAAACAATATTCTTAAAGATAATCATCCGTAAAATGCATTACATTCATAATTAATATATTTTATTTATTAATCGCTATCCAGCAGCATAAACGGATTGCATTTCTTTATTTTTATATAACCTTACAACCCTGTGTAACCTGTAACTATTGCATCAGATCGTAAAATATAGACTATTATCCAAACCA
>JAPMAE010004632.1:1903-12259 GCA_036584705.1 Rhyacophila sp. 25_7
CTGGAAAATATTGTACAGGTTTATCACAGCTATGGACCGAATTGGTTGAGCTAATAGCTAACGTTTATTATTTGTCTACCAAAGCATTCTTTAACTTGTGATGATCCATATGCTCCGTTTCATATAGAATATCTTTAAAATAAAAAGAATATATTTTATTTATACATAAAATATGTTAATGATAATAAATATTATGAACAATATATACAAGATATTCAGCAAATTGGTAAAAAATAGTATTACGTAAAGTTAAAAGTATATCTACGTGTGATTTTTCATATTTTATTAATAAACATTGAAGCATGTAATATATACTAGTATGTCATGCTTTTATATGAAATTTACATTGTATTGTTTTAATCGTTTCACTGCCGGTTACTAAAATTCCCATATACGCTTATAGAAAACTCTTTCTGAAAGGTAGTATTTTTAATACATTAATAGTTATATTAATATATATAACAATGATAATAACATAGTATTTTGTTAATATAACAGTTTTTCAATATTTTTTTGTAAAATAATAAAGCTACCCTTCAGACAATGCAACTTTTGGGGTAGTTACACTGACGTACAGCGTACAAGGGACAAGTTTCACCTCTACCGCAACCGCATAGCATTGGTTACGCGTCTCAATCAGACACGGTTTTTATTAAATTAATCCACCGATGCAGTGGGTACACTCCGCCCCAAAAAATACCCAAGTGTACCGCATCACAATATAGTGGAATTAAATATGAAAGGAATTTTATCGTTGTATCGATAGGGCAGGGTGGTGTAATCTATCTTTCCATTGAATCTGGCTTCAACTGGCTCAGTGATAATTTACTTAATGTCCGAGTTAGTTAAGGTTCGCGTTTGGCACGTGCAAGCGCTCAAAAGAGCTTATCGAAACAGGTTGACATAAATGTTATTTTATTCTATGTAGTCATAATTATTTTTTAAATATTCACCGACATGAAAATATGTTTTGCAATTTATATTTAAACACTTATGAGAAACTCTTCTTCTTTATAATCATATCTACTTCAAAACGAAGCATATGGATCTCCACAACGTAAAGATTGTTTTTACAATTTTTTTATGAGTAATATTTTTCAGTTATTATTTCAGATGCCTGAATACCTGAGCAATTTTTGCCAGCTAGGGATTTAAACCCGTGACCCCAGGCTCGTGAGTCAAATGCGCTATCTATTCACCTACAAGGATACTAAAACCAAAAACTAAAAATATGAAATATTATTATTTTATTAACAAGTAATCCATGAATGCTTTACTATTATTACGAGTATAGTAGTAATCGTATCCAGGCAATATTAAATTTTGGAAAAAAAAACGTTACCAACACAATACGTACAAATAAATCAAAAACTTGTATGTTATCTTGTATAAATCTACATTAGATGGGAATAAAGAAAAAAATATATACTTTGACTATGGCTATTAGTCAAATTCAGTATTTTTTCCAAATTTTGGATGTTGGTAACAGATACTACGCGTCGCTTAAGGGTTTTGTTTAATTAAGTACAGAAAATTAGAAAAAAAAAGTTTTTTTTCATATAAATTTATTATATTCATATTGTATCTATCCTTTTTACTCATCGATCGCTTTTATTTTTCATGACTATGTTTTCAAGCTAACAAATTCGACTGGCCCTGAATAAGGAAAATTATGGATATAGTATTTTGCTTAATGTTTACTTAACTGCAGTACTCGATATAAAAAAAAATAAGTTCCTTTTACCCAGACACAAAAAAACTTAAATAATAAAAAATATAAGAATACTAATATTATCATATTTTTATAACATACGATTCTAAGCAACGTTCACTTTCGTATGCCCTGTTATTATTTTATTTAAATATTATAAATAAAAGTGCTGATTATTTTTTGATAAATATCTCGAATTCGAGAAGTAACGTTCTTTTTTCTTTCCTCAATATTTATCTAATTACATATGATATATTAAATCAATAACTATGTCGTATTAATATCGTATAAGATACGAGTATATATCAATACTTTAGAATAGTCTATAATTTCAGTAGAGACTAATTGATAAATATGGTATTTTATGGCGTATAGTTACTATGCATGTTACAAATTTATTTATAGATGATGATTTTTTACTATAAACCAATATTGTTTGTTAAATATATGATTTGTTAATGGATTATAAAGTATCTTTTACTAATATAATTTGAAACAAAACACTTGTTAAATAATAGTATATTGAGAACAATATACTATTATTTAGGACATTCAAAAAGGAATCACAAAGTCGAAATTGTCTACGCGACTCATCATTAAAGGCGTTATTACGTTAGAAATAGAATATCGAAATCAAATGGGAAACGCTTTTGTTTATTTTCATATCAAAGAAGTAGCGTGACATGTTTTGCTACACGCGATGGATATCTCCAACATGTCAATAATATCTCTACCAAAAGTCTACGATGGCTTTACATCGGGTCTACGGCCGACGCCTCCGTAACCTGTTTTCTATTTGAGTACGGTGTCGCGACGTTATGAAAAGAGATTTTTATCCAATGCTTGTCAAACATTTTTGTAAAACAATCATCAATGCAATATCAACGCAATTTTCTAGCATGTATATACATATACTAAATGGATACACTGAAATATAATATATAGTCGTATACTAAAATATCAATATTCTCATATATATTTTGTTTTACTTACTAATTTATCACAATAAACAGAATTTTATATTGCTTATTAAAATATGTATTATAATTCCAAAAGAATAATATTTAAAAAAATGTTAATATTTAAACATAAAATTATATTTTACTTATATACGAGTACTTATTCAACACGTTCATGTTAAAAAATACATTTTTCATTTAAACTCATTATATTTTATTGGTTAAAGTATATTTTAATTTACATAGTACCTACACGGTTTCTGTTTTGTCGAAAAAATATTTGTTACGTATATTGACAATTTACAATTTAGTTGGGGAAATGTGTAATTACATGTATGATATAAAATATTAGAGGCGTTTCCAACCATCAAAAAATGTACTTTCCGAAGAACAATATATAATCGTTCAATTTCTCTATGTGGATTACTCGTTTAAAATAAGAAGAAATAATATTTTTCGTTTGACAATTATATGAGTAAATTAATTAAGTTACGTCTATATCATGCTGAAAATTTGTTTTATTAATCTTCGACTGATTTTAAATCCATAATGTTAAAGTTAAACAACATTCACATAATAAATAATACATCGACTTCGAAATGGACAGGGCTCATCTAAAACATCTATAAATTTGAAATTAAATAAGGCAACTGGTAAGATTATTAAAAATTAAGGATTTTTTTAGTTTCTTCTTTTGATATATAATATATTTTATGACCTTTGATCCTGCGTTAAATGTTTAGCGGCACTCGGATCGATAGGGACTTTTGTCATTTTGCTTAGAATCATAATATCAATGTTTTCACCAAAATTCAGTCTTCCGGGACTTTTTCCAAGTTGGGCGTTTTTTTTCTAATTTTCCTGGACTACAGGGGAATATCATTTTATCTTTAAGAATTTCAACTAAAGGAATTCGGACATCTATACGTTTGCGCTAACTAAATTAAAACTATTACTTAACAAAATTGATGATACTTTTTCTATGCGATATTAATAACTATTGATACACACCGGTTGAGAAACAGTTATCATCGCGCATTACATTTTTTTATCAGGACAATAACTGACGCGACCCTCGCTTGCAATAAGGGGGACGAACAATTGGCCCGTTTTATAATTTTATTTACCGCCCTCATATTATTAATATAATATTTCAAATTGTTTATAATAAACCTCGTGATTTTAATTTAAAACGGTCTACCGAATATCACAATGACAGCACGCGTTTAAGCTCACTTTTGAGTGACTAGAGAACAATGTGTGTTATATATGTTATCATACAACACATTAATGCTATATACGTAGAAAATTAAATCCATAAAACAGTAATAAAAAGAATTTTTGATTTTTTCGATTTTATAATATTACGTTTCAATATTTGGTTGAGTACAATCAATTTATAACACTTAAGAAGGTATATGAACGAGCTTCAGTAGGCACTCGATCCTTTTGCCGCTCCAGAATAAGATGGGTGAATAACGTCACGAGAAATAAAATTATGTTGGTTGTTTATGACTGGAGGGATAAAAATTGATAAAGAGAGGTCTAGAGGTAAGTTGTGCATTCAGCCATAAACCTGAATAGATCGTAGCACCACATAGTAATAAATAACAATAACGTAAGCAGTGCATAAGTATGTTCAGTACGTATTGATATTATGTATTTATGTACCCAATATAAGATAAGGACAACTTTCGTACAATTTCTCTATTATTCGATATATGTAATGAAATTTCAAAAATATGTTTCTGTACGTGCAATGATCATAATAACGAGATTAAACCTGTATTCACAATATTACCGTACAAATCAGTAGTTTTTAACCTTTCCACACTCGTGGACCGGCAAACTATCAAGACTGAAATAAAAATCTAGACCTAAGTATTACGATATAAATTGTCGTACATCGATTCAAAAATATATTTTTATCATTTAAACGCTTAAAAGATTGAAAAGAGTTTTCCAAAAAACCTGACATTGAATATAGCCACTGCTGAGTTTTAATTTACTTAATTTTTCACGAACCGGTACAAAATTTTCGATGACCGGCACCAGCTCAAGGACCACCGGTTGAACAACACTGGTATAGACTACTTAAATATGTTTTTTAATAGTATATTTTGCAGTTAAAAATTTCAATATTGCTCTCATGTAAAATTAGCGCATATAACCAAGGCCACGTTGGCCGTAGCCTCACTACTTGTCAGCAATACTGGATTAACTCTTAAGCAAGTTAAGCACGTGCTTAGAAGTCAAGGGAAAGGGGGGCACCACAGAATTAGTTTACATGTGAATTTATCATTTAAATTATTTAAATTAATAGCCATTTTCAAAATGAAAAAAGAATACGTTCTGTTTCTCTTTTGTGTCATCGTGCTTATCCTACAAAATAGAATAGACTGTGCTCGCAAATTGGAAGTTTCACAAATTTTGAATAATCTATACGCGTTTGAAACAGCGCAAGTGACGGTTATTAGCTCATGAGAAATTCTTAGTTTAGTTGCCAACTGTCACTGGTGTTAATTACATGTGCATGCAAAACCTCATTTTTGCTTTCAAAGTATCAAACCCTTTGAATTTTACGTTGAATGTGAACTGTAAGGCAACACCAAAATTAGTTAGTGCTTAGGGCATTTATGAGTCTTAATTCGGTCCTGCTTGTCAGCACAGAATAACATGCGAGATTAAGACAAAAATGTCATATACTTGTATGTATAAAAGCTCGTCATTGATTCGAATGAATACATTGGTAGTTACAAAAATCACACGTATATTTTATATCACTCATATTGTTATATAAAAGCATATTATGTTTTTAAATAACCACACATCTTAACCAGTTGTCCCGGGATCGCACCCTCTAAATGTATTCGAAACCGTCCAGCTGCGTCAACAACGCTGGACCCCTGCCAATCCGACTGATTCCATCTTAATGCTGGAACAACTATTTGGATTAGAATTATCAGATTTGAACGGGAATCAAATGATTGTTAAATCTATCATACACTTGCATATAGACTACTTCAATTTAACTTGATCAGGCTCAAAGCAACCACGCGTAATAGTTTTATTATAGCGAGGAAAAAACTGACGCGTTTTAATTCTAGGAAACATTAAATATTGTCAATATTTTACTTCTATGTTCTGCAGTAAAATATAGTTTAGTGTATTTCATTCTGCATTATGTGTAGCTTTGATTTGAGGTCATTTTATATTTACTATTTCTCTTATATTTAGCTGAAAATACTGTCCATTCTTTAATAAACAATAAAAGAGATACACCTTTTTATTTACATATTGAACAATTGAAATTTAACAATAAGAAGATTTTCTGATCATATTTTACGAGTAATAGTCGTTTCTATTAAATCAACCCATCGGTTTTATACAATGGATTTAAATACACGAGTTTTATCAGCCATGGATATTTCACCGGATTCCATTAATAAATGTATATTTTATTTCCTAAATTTCGTTGGTACTGATTTTTTTTTATATTAGGTTATTATTAGCAAATACGCCTCATTATACTATATATTTCTATTTATCATTTTTTAAATAAAAACATTCTTAAGGGAATTCATTAATAGCATCGTGAAACTCGGCTTAGCTGACTATATATAGAATCCCTTATACTCGTACGTCTAGTTTTTAATTATTAAGTAAACTTACATAACTTAACTATTTTGCCGTACATTTTGAGAATGAATTATTTTAGCAAATAATAAACTCGAATAATCGAACATGTCCTGAACATAAAATTATAATCAAATAAAACACCTGGCAAAGAATATTTTATACGTAAAATATTAATTTTTTACTGCTAATTTTGTAGCAATTTCTTTCTTTCAATGAAAAATTGTGGCATATTGTTTAAAAATAACATAATTTTAAAATCTTATTTCCACAAAAAAATATATTATAAACGCTCACTGACGAAAATATACTAGATAAAGGCATTAAGTGGATAAAAACTGCTTTGAGAAAATGGATTTGTTAACTTTGAGTCTCTTAGATACATTTAACAACAATAATATGTTAGGGCAACTTCACAAGTCTTCTCACAAGTGACACTTTTTGCAGAGTTAGAATATACCTAGAAACACTTAATCTGATCAGTTAAATAATGCTTAGTCGGTTTAATGTGTTTTGCTAATAATAAAATATTCAATATCAACTTAATAGGTAGTGACATTTTAATATTACAGAAAAAGGACAAGGAATATGGCTAGGCTTGTTTTACCAGATGATAGAGCATTCGAAAATATTCCAAACTGCATTATTAGGTAAAAACGGTAATTTTTCGACTCAACGCCTTTTGCCAGTATAACGACGATATATTAACCGAAACCGATTTAAAAGAGACCAAGATTTCAAAATATATTTTGAAAAAATAAGTATAAATTTGTGTAAATATTTCAATATTATGGTTTTCCAGTAAGGGTCGTCCATAAACGACTTAACGTTTTTTTACCATCCATGTAGACATTCAGCTTGACTCTTCCCTCCCTCCTCTTAAAGATTACGTAACTTTCTACATAAACCCCTCCGGGAGTGAATTTTTAATTACGGTTTCACAACTCGGTGAATTTTTTTACTCATTAATTATTATCTTTAAATTGTGAATTTTATTAAATTTATGCAATACTATTTTTGTATAATGTTTATTTGATTCGTAAATAATATATAAAAGTGTTTTATTGCTTGGTGCTTGACGTAAATATAAGTTTATACTTATGAAAGGCGAATTTTGAGTGACCGCATATACGCGTCCATACACTGGACAGATTAAATACGAATGTAATTTACCAACTCCAATCCACCTTTTGAATGAGAAGTATTACGTAACAATAAAAAATAACCCATCCTCCTCCCTTGTAACACCATGTAGACGTTCCGGTCACTTCTCCCTCCTCCTCAAAAGTCCTCATTGCGTGGTTTATGGACTACCCATGGATTTTCCGCAAGTAAAATTAATCTATTCTTTATCACCATTAACAGAATAAACAAAAATCTGAATCAAATTACTTTTTATTTCGTATTCACTTAGTCATATCATGACTGGGCAACACTTGTATGTACGAGTAAGTACTCATTAAACAAAATTGGTCACATATTAATGGTTACTGTGGTAACATTAAATCACCAACAATATAAACTTGGATATTTTTTATTGTGACGATTCCCACTAAAACTAATCACCAAGAAGTAGTACGAGTATAGGGTGATTTTTTTTAAATTTCTGTTGCAAATATTGAGAAGCTGTGACAGAAAAAGCTAAATGCACTTGCACTTTCAATTGAAAGTATTGTAGCCTTCTAAATGATACTTCAATATTAATGTCACTTTACTAACATACGTCAGCTGGGTTGTGTCCCACGTCCCCCAGTAAATACAGCCACCCCTGCATTAAAAATGTTCTTTTTAAGACACGGTGGCACATATTTTATTGAGATTTTATTTGAAATGGACTCCTTACGATAATATAATATAATTATAATAAAAAATACATACTGATTATCCTACGTTCCGATAAAAATATTGTAGCATCACGTGGAGGGGTATATACTCGAATAATATTCTATAGTTTTTGAAATCTATATATACTCGTCTATATCTGTATATATCTCGTAGATGCGAAATTAACAAAAATCTGTTTAAGGGTGCATAATTATTAGATATTTATTTCTTTATTCTGGTTTTAATTTCTGTATATTTCATAATTTTAATAAAAATGAAATATTTCGAACATCTATAAAATTGCAAAAAGTATTACTTAAGTTTTTAGTACCATTTTAGTTCACTTCTTTGTCCTGAATATTTCTTCATAGTCTCAAAGATACAGAGTACAGTGGTTAGTTTTATATTAATTATTAACATACTAGTATATTGATTTTTTCATTATTTCTTCAGTTTTACAAGACCTTCATTTGAGAGTAAAAAATTCTCTAGTCTTATATATTTTGTTTTTAATTGTAATTTTAAAATATGATAAAGTGCAATAAAGAATTCATTGGGTTTTCAAATAAAAAACACAGAATATTAACAAAAATCTATATTTTAATTTAATTTACACAATTTTCGGATACTAATACAATCTTTAACAAAGCACAGAATTTATAAAACAACAGGATATTAAAAATGAATATAAAAAGTACGAAACATTTTGGAAAAAATAATTTTTATATTTGGTTTTATTTAGAATATATCTATTGCAAATATGGTTGTATTTTTATTATTTAGTACTTGGTTATTGTGTTATCATTCGTGACAAATATATTAAATAAATACTTTTACGTTGGAAAAATTCTAAATTTTAGACATTTTATACTGAGTTTTCTAATATTAAAATCATTCCCAATAACCCATTCAAACTTATTGGCAGTTTTGACTCAAACTCAACAGATTTTCATTATGTATCCATTCTATACATTATTATTACTAAGCATACAACATTATTGTACAATATAATTAAAAATTATGCCATGTCATTGATTAGTTTAGTATTTTTCTAATAAAGCTGTAAACCATAGATTATTCAAAAATTCTAGGTATTCTGAAAGAAACCCAAATTTTATCATCATCTAAAAATTAGTTACTACAATTGTCGATACACGGTGATGTACTAAAATTTTTATTGTTCTGGTTGTATTTTTATGATATACTAATTCTGTTTACAATAAAATCTATTTATTTATCAGATCATCGTCCAATCATGTTGCAGTATTTGAAAGCTTTCTACTGATAATATTATAAGTATAACGTAGATAAAATTTAGTATTATTATGAATAAATTATGTATATTCTCCCATTGTAACATGACGAAACTTTTCACATATTTCCACCAACTGGCAAGTAAGATTTCAAAGAAAACTTTAACGCTTTGCATCACAAAATATTCATTTTAATTATTATTTTAGCCAGAATCATAATTGCATTCTTTAACAAACATGTAACTGTGACTAATTCATTGAATATTTTTTTAACACTGAGCCAAGATATTTTTTTCAAATGCTAATATTAAAATATTTTAATATTTTAAAGGTAATAATACATTTAGAATACACCATGGACGGATACTTTTGTTTGTGATTTATTTAAGGCAGTTTTTTTCATACAATGCTTCTTCGTAACTTCATCCTCCTAACATTTCAACATCACCTAAAAATAAACAAAGTATCATCATAATTATGGTATTTAAAACATATATAATCTGCGTTAACTACATTGAATGTATTTATGCTATAACATACTAGAAAACGTCGTCTTTGGTAGGACACAGCGCACCCGACTATCAATCCAAGAAGTTGAAATTCCGTAATTGTCGCAAAAGAAAATCATTTATCCATTTACATTTACAGCTGACCCAAAATGATTTAGCAAATATATAGTAGTAAAAAATATTCACTCTGTGAAGGTCATATAAGTTTCATATTGAAACGTAAAAAATAATACAATACGCAATAAAACAAAAATAAAATTAAACTAAACACCTGCTATTACTATTTTAAGAATATCTGGATGCAATCATAGCAAACGTCCTTAATTTATTAAAACATTTTCACATATCTTTTTTTAATTTATTATTGAATGGTTTCATATTCAATTAATCTAACTGGATAGACTTCGCTATATTTTTGCTTGCTCACCCATTTCTTCATTGACATCACCGACAGCAGGTTTAGC
>JAPMAE010004636.1:0-12885 GCA_036584705.1 Rhyacophila sp. 25_7
TCGATTTACGCGGTTTCGATTTACGCATGTGTTTCTTGGAACGTATCTACCGCGTAAATCGAGGGATTGGTGTATAACAATGTTAGAAGTGTAACAAATTAACCCCGTATTATCTTTTATTGCTTCTTCGAGTGAGATTAGTAGACCTTGCCAGTGCCCATGTAACAAATCGGTAATCACTCGTTTTACAACAGTAACATTTGCGCACTTGACGATAACTTTATAGTTATTCTTTACCCTCTAATATTCACTATACTAATCATAATATTGTTATAATTCGTTATCTGAGACTTATCTATAGGTAAATATTATTAAATAAATTGTTTTAATTTTTAATTTTGATCAATGCAATAAAACAAATGGTTATATACGTTTTGTTTTTGTTTAATAGCCACAGAAACTTACTTTCTGGATAGCCCTCGTACATTATACATATTGCCCACAGCGGTTTCATTTTTATTGGTTGTGATTCTTGTTTTTTGATATTTGTAAAATGTGATGTCATTCATGCAAACTATGATTTGTACGTTTTTAATTATACATACGCTTCGGTGCTTTAAATGAGATTTCAAATATAATTAATATTGTCAGTTGCCATTTACTATATTATCAAAATAAATTATATGAATGCTCTATTTTTGTTTTATATCTAAATTATCGCTTTGCCCAGAGCACACATTTTAAATCATTCTATTAACAAAATTAAAATAATACCAATTGACAACTGTGAAAGAACATCGTTTGCGTGTGACAGTTGAAAGATTGCGAGTTAATTTATTGAAGTTGCGCTTTTTAAGCAATACAACTAAAAAAAACTTAGTGTATTTTCAAATATAAAACTATGGGTTATCGTTTACATTTCACTGTCACTAATTTACCTTTACCCAATTTAGACCGAATCATATCTCATTCCGGGCGATGACCGATCATTTATGCGATTTGTCCATCCGTTGTTCATATTAATTGCGTAATTCGTCCGACAGATGGTACTGATTGGAAGTTTTCTTTAATCCAAAAACATTTTGAATCGATAATTGATGTAGAAGTGTATAATTGTCAAATATTTTTGAGTTTTAGTATATTATTGATCACAAAAATATACACCGTGTGTAATATTATAAAATAAATATATCATACGTGAGCTATCCAGAAAGTACGTTTCCTGTGGCTATTGAACAAAAACAAAGCGTATATGTATAAACATTTTTTTATTGCATTGTCAAGTATACACCTTAAACTATTTTCCCACGTAATTTCCACCATTGTTTAAGCGTTTGTAATAGCGGAGCACAAGTTTTTGTATGCTCTTGTCACAGAAAATTCCCGCCTGTAACGGAAACCACCTAGTATCAGCATTCTTCACCTTGGCGTCGTCGTAGAACTGTTAACCAGTAAGAAACAATTTAGGCCGAGAAACAAATGGAAATCGTTCGATGCTAGGTCTGGACTATAAGATGGATGATTAAACTGCACTTTTGTCTTTATTGGCGATGATATGTGTCTCCATTCCATTAATTGCTTTTTTTATTGAGGCGTTTTGCAGGCCACCCAGGTAAAAAATGCTGTTACTACGTGGTTTTCATCACAAGCGGTAACGTTCGATGACATGACCATATAAAAACTTGTTCTCTGCTATGTCAATTGCCTAAAAATGGTGGAAATGACGTTGAAAATAGTTTAAAATTTATACTTGACAAAGATTTTTTTATATACGTTTTTTTGCTTAATAGCCACAGGAAATTTACTTTCTGTATAGCCCTCGTAATTAGAAAATATGTTATTAAAAAAAAAAAATACGACGTGAATATGTAGAAATATTTGTTTATCTCATTACGTGTTAATAGCGTCAAACTGGTCATCTACGTGAATGTATTTTTTTAATCTCGGTAATCATACTCGTACTTTACATTATAAACACATCCATGCCTTCTATATTTTGAAAAATCACGTCTGCTTTCAACCATAAAAATATTTTACCTATTCAGTTCGTGTTGCCCGTTATACCGAAACGAAATATTTAATATTTCTAAATGAAATATTTGTATCTGCTATTTACGTTGTAAATATTATAAATAATGTGTGACCAAGATAGTTTAACGGTTGTGGAAGACAGATTCGTGAATAAATTTTATTTTCGTAATGTAAAATCAACAAATCGCGCATTAAACTAAATTCAGTTTCAACCAAAGCTTGATATTGGTGAACAAAAATATTGTATAATCCCATTTAATTTACTATATTTACATACATAAATATGAGATCAATTCAAGCTCTTCGCAATGGATTCCCATAGTACGAGTTTCGATTGTTTTTTCACTTTTTCAGTTTGTTTGTAGCTATCACAGAAGGTATATTACAATACCATCCAGTAAAAAATGGGATTTATATCATTTAAATACTCGTAATTTCGACGTCATATTGAAAAATAAATAATCTAGATATTTAATTAGGTTTTCTCGTTGTCAAGCGAATGACGATTTTCCGATTTTGTTTTTGAGAATCTGTCAATATAAAACGCTCGTAACACGACACGTGTTTTTTATAATTTGGCGAAAATACTTAATGTAATGAGGTGAAAACGGGCTTAATTGTCTATATATATATATTATATAGAACAGTCTGAATTCGTGCATTATACACCGGTCCTCAATGTTGTATTATAAGTTGAAGAATTATAATGGAGGCTAAGAATTTCTAATTATATGCCAGAAATATCTGAATAAAACCTCCCTAGTATTCAGCCTCGAAGCTTCAATACCTCCCGTGCAATTATGTTTTAAGCCTGGGGCGTAGTTATAACGTAAGCGGCCCTCGATGCATCAACCCTGCGGAAATAAATGAACCAAAGTGAAAAGGTGTTACTCCTCGAAGATTAATTTTTAGTTGAATATACTCCGAATGTACTTATTTAATTTATTTGTTATGGTTATATACAAATGAATGAAATATTTGTTGACAAAATCCGGAAAAAAAATCTTTCGCCCTGGGCACCTAGTTTAGTAGACAGCGCATCCGCACGTTAATCCTGAGGTTGCGGGTTTGAGGGTTGGAATCTCGTAGATGACAGAATTTGCCCGGGTTTTTTCATATATATTTGAAACCCAAACACGGAACATATTGTTTAAGCTAATTACTGACAATCTTCACTTCTTAAAGATTCATATGTTCCGTTTCGGAGCAGATATAGTTAAAAAAAATACTTGGTCCGTAGATGATTGAAAGCATCCCACGAACAACGATAAGGGGAAACATTGTTAGCAAATTGAGTTAAATCTCCAAGGATCTCCCAGTGAAGATTTCAATGCATCGAGAAGGTTTATCATTCACTCCTAGATGATGCTGTAAAGCTTTGAAAATTGATTTTATCAAAGAACAACGATAACCAATACAAAGTTATTTTTTCATTTCTCAAACTTATCAAAATGTGACCCTTATCGTTGTTCTTAAGGTGCCTTCAGTTGAAGATATATGCTTCAATATTATATGGACTCATAATAAGATCCATTTGAGATGCATATCACAGTATTTTTAAATATTTCATTGACGATGTTGTCTTAAATAATCGTTTGCCCTAATCTTTATGAATTATTAATTAAAATAATCTGCCTCCAACAAACGTAAATTCAACATCAACATGATCAGTTTATAGAAAAACAAACTCCTAAGTCATTCACATGTTTAACAAATTTATTTAATTATTCTCGTGGGACGTTAAGAATTAATTACGAGATATGTATATTATTCCGTCCATGGCGAGCACCGTTTCTCTTTAATTGCACGCGGGTCGCTTATATTTTTTGTAGGTATAGCTGTTTTTATTGTAAGAAACAGCTGTCTTTTGTAAAGGACTTATTGCCCGTGTCTTCCCTCACCTCACGTGCCTCATGCCAAGGAATTTATTGAAATTCTTTAGGTTGATCGAAAATGTCCATTGCGTAATGACTTGTGCTGTTATATATTGTAGTTAATATTACTGTTTGGTAACTTTATATCTTAAGAAAATGAACGATCCAATTTACGCGGTTTACAAAAGCGGCCATCGACTTTTTAAAATGTTTCCCATATCTGAGAAAAAGGTTAGAGCGCTCCATTTACCTTTTTTAAAATGTGCAACTGCCAAAAACATAACCTCGAAACTGCGGTTCGCTGTCAAACTAAATTCCACAAAAATGTATTATTATTTTATTTCATTCTTTTTAAATAATACATGATAAACAAACGATGCTGTATTTCTTTATTTTACAAATGATGTTTCGTTATTGTTCAGACGTGCGTTAATTTTATTATATACGGCGTGTCCATCGGTGGAAATATTTGATAAAAATGTATTTGAGATTTAAACTGGTCGTAATATTGTTGTGTTGTAAGTATAAATACATGTATTTTGTTTATTTTGTAAATCAGTGTCTCTCCAAAAAAACATGTCTATACTAAAATTTGATAAATGTAAACTCTCATTATTAAAAGTTTTAGTAACGTTGGAATTAAAATGTTAATTGGAATTGCTTGTTTGATACCGACGGACAAATTTTTCAGTAAATTGCTGCAAAAGAACTATTTTTAATTTTATAATGAAAATCATCAAAATAGTTGGACAAAGTAGAAATCGAAAACTAATCCTTTTAGTGTGGGTAATTAATTTCATGTGAAATTTTTACGAAATAATATTCGCAATATAATCCACAGTTGCATAGCGTAAATGTGAAAAATGATTATATGTATCGAACAGTATATATGATCTCAATTGAAGGAGCGCACCGTAGGCTATAGTTTGTTAATAACTTTTGTACCGATGGGTAGTTGGTTCCCAATTTTTATGAATAGATAACTTGAATAGTTACATTGCCATTATATATTATCAATAATGAAGTTTTTTTGTTAAATAATATAATATTCGAGTTCATGATTATGACTCTCCACTATGAACATTAGCAATTATAATTTAAATGGTCATTTTATTAATGTTTTTCAAGTTCTTATATATATATATATAACTAACGTTATATGTGAAACTCATTTAATAGATTTTGATTTTTATTGTTGTTTATCTTTGTCGACAGATGGAGACATCAGCCAGTTCTGAAAGTTCCACAACATCAACAGAAGACAGCGAAGCACGCAAAGCGAAACGTGGACATGTACTCAGCGAATTATTACAAACAGAACGAGCATATGTTCAAGAACTTGGATCCATTTTGAAGGCGAGCACCCTTTTTTTCCTTAATTTCAAAATTTCTTTAAAGTCAGCAAGTGTAGAACAATTCTCTTTTCCTCAGAAATGATTCTTTGATTTTCCTTTAAGGTAGTTTGAGCAGTTAAATAAAATACCATAAACTACAATAGTTTCATTGTGAGAGACCGATGTCCATATTTTATTAAAAATTATACAGGTCTTAACTCAAAAAAAATATATTTTTAACTAAGCCTAATTAATTAAATTTTATTTAATTAAAAGATAATTTACAAGATTATGCATAATGCGTCTGATGTTATATTTATCTTATTTTCACTCGTAAGTGCAACATTAATATCCAGAAATCAATTTGATTATCAGAGTGGAACGCCTTATGTGCACGACCATGACCGTGGAGGCGAATTGAAAAAGATAAATTCATCTATGGTTAGACATCTCATGACTTGCATAGTGAAAGCATTCCCCATGTTTTATATTGCAAACAATGAAGTACGGAAAATACAGTCTTCAACGAATAATGTCAAATGATCTCAGCGTAGGATCATCGCAGTCTTGGATGTATCAACCAACCGATCAGCAGAAGAATGCCAATCTCGTTTCGTGCAAGGAGAATTCTTGTGATAAAATGAAGCTGTTTCGTACGTCATCCGATTCCACTCTGTTCAGTGATTATGCAAACCAAGTGAAACTCTTCGACTACGGTGTAGTAAAGAATAAATGCTACAAATTTAAAACTAAACTGAAAAATATTGCAAGCATAGCGTGTCCTGTGAAATATGCAGATTCAAATTGTTCAAAAAGTGATTCGAAATATTTTAATGACAATGTTGTTTATGGTGCCCCAATTGCTGATTATTCTACTACGTTATTAAATAATGAATATTTACAAAATGAGACTGTTTTAAAACCTTCAGAACTGACGTGTTCGAATTCGAGTCTGTCTTCCGTTGTAACTGTCAAAGAGACACCGACTTTTCGAATAGGTGGACGTGTGAAGAATCCTATTTATTCTCGTTCCAGTACAAAAGGCAATTCAACTTATTCATCACTGCCCAATTTGAAAAACAGACAATTATCAGATGATTTTTACTCTCATCCGAATGACAGTTATTATTGTAATATCAGGAAATATCAAGAATCTGAAGACTTACACTCATCAGTCTTGCAGCATTATACCAACAAAATGAACAGATGGAATAGTACAATCGGTAATCACCAGAACTATTACACCACTTTACCTAACTTGAAATGTAAAAAGAATAATAAATCTCCAAAGAATACAAAAGAATATGTGAAAAGTTTACGCTCCACCATGTCATTTAAAAAACAAGGGGCCAAATTTAGCACCAAGTACAATCTATCAAACATTCAAGAAAGCCATGCAGCGAGTGGTCAACGTGCACAGCAAAAGCCAGCGTGTGGTTGTTCTGAGAGATTATACAGTACGCTGCCGAACGTGCGTAAGAAATTCAGCATTTCATCAAGTGTGTTGCTGCCACCGAAAACAAATGCTAAACAGTCATATTCGACAATAATGCGTCTCATAAAGAAGCGCTCAAAGAAAAGAAAAAATATCGATTTGATGTATGACTGCATTGAGACTTTGTATGAAAGCTATGACAGAAAACTAAAAGAGTGGACGGATACCATCAGTGCCATGTCAGATGATTCTGTAATATATTGTTTTATTTAATTTTAAAAATAATTAGAAGGACATATCGTCGACATACCGGCAGAAGGCGTCAAGTCAAAAAAAGACTTTGAAAAAATATTATTTTTAATGTTTGAGTCTCTTACATACACTTTACGATGATATGTTAGGGCTATTGGGACTGTAAGTCTTGTTAACGTCTTTTTCAGAATTAGAATATAACTAGAAACACTTAGTATGATAAGCCAGATAATCCTGAGTCGGTTTAATATGTTGTGCCAGTAACAAAATATTAACATTACAAAAAAAGTACTAGGAATATGACTAAGCTTATTTACCAGATGACAGAGCGTGCAAAAATCTATCACACTGCATTATTAGGTCAAAATGGTAATTTTTAAACTTAACGCCTTTTGCCAATATAACAATGATATATTGTCCTCAGATAATATTTAATTAGTATTTTAATATGAAAAGGAGTTCAAAGTGATTTGTGTGCCAGCTGGTGTCAACCGAAGTGAACTTAATTTGTTACCTAGTTTTTTATTTTTGTTGCGTCTACCAAGTTGTGTCTCATCAACGTTTAAAAAAAATTTAGAATGCAGTTTTATATTGATTGTTTTAAAATACCAACAATGATGCAATCGATGAAAATCACGTATATGAAACTCAAAAAATTGTGCATATAAATAGTATAAAAAAATCAGCATGTGTGATGTTAACGTTTGAAAGTATTAAAAATATCGTTTTCTATATTTCTATAGTCATGTTTATAATTCAAAGGATTTGTCTCATGAAAGAGTTGTATTCAAAGTAGAAACTTTATTTATTATTACTTATCTGCAAAATGATCTTTTTTATTCGTATATATTTATTTTGGCTGTATGTTTTATATTTCTCTTCTTAGTAAGATGCGCAACTTTATCAGAACAATCATAATTTAATCTCTGATATTATTTATTATTTATAAACTATAAATATTTCTGTGCTACAGGGCTATAAAGAAGAAATAGACAATCCGGACAACTTAGCTTTATTACCCCCGGGACTCGTCGGAAAAGTTGACGTCCTCTTTGGAAACCTTCATGAATTATTCACATTTCACTCTGATATATTTCTCAAGGACCTAGAGAACTGTATATCGACCACAGAACTTGTAGCACTATGTTTTGTACAAAAGGTGAATAGATATAAAATACATATTTTGTAGTGCATGCCCCTCAATAGATTTTAACCTCTCCAGAGTATGGATGTGCATATGCGTCCGCTTAAAATTCGCTCTGAAGAAGTATTGACATATATATACGTCAAGCACCGAGCAATAAAATACTCGTTTATATAATTTATGCATCAAATAAACATACAATAATGATATTTCATGCATTTAATAAAATTCAAAATTTAAAGCCAGATTAATGAAATAATTTTCACCCAATTGTGCAAATGTTATTAAAAAACTCACTCCTGGACAGGTTAAAAAACTTATTTAACTATTGCTGTACCATGATATGATAATGTCTTTTATTATTTCATACTATTCGTGTTTATTTCAGAAGGAAACTTTCTTCCGACTGTACAGTTATTACTGCCAAAATATTCCACGCTCTGAAAGATTACGAGCTGCTCTCGTTGACACACACCTCTTCCTCCAAGCCTGTCAAATTAAATTAGGACATAAATTGCCGTTGGCTGCCTATTTATTAAAACCAGTGCAAAGAATTACCAAATATCAACTCTTGCTAAAGGTTAGTGATTTGAAACATTCTTTATTGAAACTCGTCACTGGTAATTTTATTATCATCTCGTTATATTTATTAACATTTATATATTTTCGGCAGGATTTACTTAGATACAGTGAAAGCGGCTCAATAAGCAAAGGTCTTCAAGAAGCTCTCGACTGTATGCTGGTGGTTCTCAAATGTGTAAATGACTCGATGCATCAGATTGCTATCACAGGCTTTCCGGTAAGATATTGACGAAATAATATTCCTTACCCTGCAGATAAAAACGAAGTAGATATAAAATACTGAAAAACACCTTAATTGTAGATGCATGATGTTGCTTCTAAAGTACTCCTGGCCCAATTTTAATGGTACCATATCATATATTTCAAAATAGTATTAGCCTTGGTAAGTCCTATCAAAGTGACTGCAATGGCCTACCATCAAATTTCAAGGTATGTATTTAGGCAAAAGAAATTATTTATAATATAAAAGAATCATTCAGATTGTCGGATCATGGTTTGGAACTTTTGTAACTGAGTTGAAATCATATCGGATCATGAATAATTTATACACATGAGTTACGCCATAAGTTTTTAAATTAAAATCGACTGATGGATTTTACATGTATCTTTTTATTTTAGGTTGATTTGAGTCAACAAGGTGAACTTCTAATGCAAGGCTCGTTCTCCGTTGTGACAGACAGCAAGGGAGATATGCGACTCCGGCTACGTGCTCAGCAACGACATGTCTTTCTCTACCAAAAAGCGATGCTCTTTTGCAAACCTGCAGCCTCCAAAACTAGCCACAATAAAGCGACATATCATTTCAAACACTATCTTCAGGTAAATATGCTTCATTGTGTTCGATATAATTAATTCATATTAGTTTTTGAAGAGACATAAAAACAACAATGTAATGTACCTTAAGTAATATTACATATTTTTGACAGATGTCCCAAATCGGGCTAACGGAGTCAGTTAAAGGAGACCCTCGGCGTTTTGAGGTATGGCTACAGGGTCGAGCAGAAGTGCACACGCTCACCGCAGTCACGGCGTCAGCCCGACAAGCATGGGTGGCACAGATCAAAAGGGTTCTTTTAGATCAGCTTGAGGAATTAAAAGGAGAGAGAGTGAAGCAATACTATCATCATCAACCTGCACACCAAAACAACCACAGGTAAACTTCGATTACTTTGTTTACAATGAATTATACCATATCTTCTGAGATATACTAGCTTTCTCTTTTTGCTATTGCTTTTGTTCATTCGCATATTACACAATAAAGTACCTACGTCCAATGACTACTAAAATTCGAAACATCCCAGTTAATTGGAACCCAGAAAAGTCTGCTAGTGCTTTCATCTATTTTGTATTTTAAATTTTGACTAATGTTACAATAGAATAATGACCACTGTACTTTGAGAAACTTGAGAATATTTTGAATGATAGTTATGGAATGTTAATAATAAATTTATTATTTAGATCACTCAAACAAACCAGTTCTTGGGATTCCGGAGGAGGACCGGCGGTCGGAATCGCAAGTCGAGCAATGAGTTGCGACAACTCTCATCTGCCTGGCAATGGACAAACCCCTCATTCGAATCCGCACACTCCACATCATACGCATGCCAATACCCTCAGCCATACTCCATCGTGTACAGATGAACCTTGCTGGTCTTCCGATTGTTCCAACAGTGACGATGAAGAAGCGCCCACAGAACAACATGCACCCGTAAGATTTTGATCATATTTCCTAGTACAACTTCTTCAATCTTCTTTTTTTATCCTCTCCTCTGGTTTTAGGCTTAATTAATTGTGGGATACAACATTTAAAGTGATTCGAAATAGTTTGTTACTAAATAAATAAAATTGTCGCCCTCGTGGATGAGTGGATAGTGGCATTTGACTCATAAGCCGAGGGTCACGGGTTCGAGGCCCGTGCTGGTCGCAAATTTTACAAATGTTAATTATTTGTATTGTAGCCAGGACACGAACCTGAAACACTTGGACTAATAATTGACGATTATTACTTGTAAAAAAATAACTCTCAAAACAATCTTCACATTGTGGAAATCCATATGCTTCGTTTCGGAGCAGATATGGTTAAAAGAAAGAAGAAATATACAAATATTGGATTTTGCCCTAGTCAATTTACCGAATTCTGATTTTTTAAAAGTATCTTTCTCTAAAACATTTATAGAGAAAACCAACTGTCTTATATTAAATACCCTGATCAATTTCGCACTATTTCGAATTACCTTTATAGTTAGACTGTTCATGTGAGAATCACCATAAAACGGAGAGAATATTGTTATGAAATATTTCAGTGATAATCTTCCAAAATTTTCTATAAACATATACACTCTTTACGCTGTATTACATTATGGTGATTCTTTACATTTTTGAACAGTTTTTACTATATTCAGTGAAAATACTGTTCTTATTAACATTTTCGATCTGTTACCACTACAATATTGTAATTGCATAGATATATAAAATTGCACAATAGCCATAATGTGTGAATATGTAAAAAATGTAATTTATTAGGTGTTGCCATAATGCAACACGTCTTTTCAATTTTTCTTTTAAAATTATGGACATTTTGTCTATGGTGAATTTGACATCTATGCGTAATTAATTTCCAACCATCTTAGTTCGATTTAGAAATAAAATTTGCATGAAATAATTCTGGTCCCAGTTTATTGATAGTTAAGCTCGATTATGATTAATACGTGATTGTTGATAATTAGTTCATTGTTTAGAGAAAATATAATTTTTAAATTTCATACTAGATCAGTAGCCCTAAAATAGGTCCAGTTATTTTTATTCAGTAGGGATTTATGAATACATATTGCTATCATTGTATTCCAGTAAATCATCTCATTGACCACTTGCAAAACTTTTAATCAAAAGTACAGTACATGGAAAATGTAATTCAATCACTTGCTTGATGTATGTTAATGTGCAGTTTTAGGCATAACAATCTATTCTAATAGAAATAGAGTGAACTATTATTATAACTAAATTAAATGAACTGTTGTGCACATTGCTTTCGAGCAAGTGGTTTTTTTAAGTATCCATTTCGGTTTTGATAAGCTACATTTAATTTTATTCAATCAATGATAGCGTAAGATATTGCAAGCAATTACATCATTGATTATGAGCGAATCAAATGAGTCTGCATCGTAAGTGTCTCCTACTAACTTTTAATTGTGACGCTTTTTCAAAATTTTCTATTCTTGATGGATACTAACCTTGCTTTGCTAATTCTCAGTTACAAAAACTGTATTTTATTTAAATGGTGGTTTCTACTTACTGTAATACTACTCGTATATCATCACAATTGGCTCATTTTTCGCATATACTTTTTGTTATTATTCGTGTTTCGTTTTATTATTTTTCGATTGGACAAACGTAGTGAATTAATATTTTGTTATTTTTTTCGAAAGAACAAAATCTTTCTCAGCAAACCGCGATCAATATTATATATCCTCACAATCGTTGACACAGTTATTGCTTATGATTGTTCGACGTTGTACATTGCCAGGTTGGATTTGGCTTGAAGCATATTAATCTGTCTCCCGAGCCAAGTCAGACTCGGCATTGAGCGTTGTTATTTCCGGCAGGTGGTGGAGACGATGGGCACGATTCACAGAATGGTTCAGTTTTTTATCGGCAGCACCCAAAGCACTTCTACTTTTTACGTCTCTCAGTATTGAGTGGCCGAACACCAATATTCAGACGCCTAAACTGTACATATTTTCAATAAGCATTTTATTAGCATTTCCTCATTCGTACGTTAAGATCGCCGATTGACCGGCTGAGCCTGGTCACGGTCAGGTACAAAGCATTGTCTGATTACCAAACATCGTCACCCTTGCGAAAATGATCAGTAAGTTTTTGTTTTGTTTCTTTTTGTGTTTGTATTGTTACTTTTATATCACGTTGAAGAATTGTTGAGATGGTTCTTATAATCTATGGTTCACACATATATAATTTGTTTTGCTCACTTATTATATTCTACGCTTATCGTTTTTGTTTATTTTTTCTTCCCATTTCATGTATGCCATTCTTCAATAGTCCCTATATCGTTTGGGTATTTGTTAAAATTGATCGTAGACATTGATGTAATGTCAACTTTGACATACTAGTATCCCGAGTATATGATAATAATTTCCCTGATTCGTGCAATGAAAAATTTCCTCGCATGACGGCTATATAGCAAATTATATATTATAATTTAACGATTACCATCAACAGTTGACTATCCATTTGTTTGGTTAAATGATAAAAACATTCATTGGATGAACCCTGAAG